>JARHVA010006640.1:580000-695000 GCA_037957365.1 Torreya grandis
CATAGGATACATTTATGTGTGTTTTACAATTCATTTTTCTAAGGGTTTTTTGCTTTTACTAGATGAAATTATAATCTATGAGTTGATTGTAGTGTTGTTAAGGTCAAATGATTAAACAATCATCCAATGCTTCCTTATGATTAAATAAAAATATTAATTTAAATATTTCACGTTATTATTAGTTATGATATCACCAAAGAGTTTTATTTAGGTATCACTAATTTATTAGTATAAAGATATTAAGTTGAGTTTTCCACAAGATGAGGATCTTAGCAATCATTATGTATATCTTTCCTCATGTCACATCAAAGTTTTGATTTGCTCTTTCACATGTGTTTTCTCATTATTTCCATTTCTTTCCACCATATTCAATATTTTAGCTTTCCATCTCATTTTTATTATTGCTCTTTTTGTATGCTACTGATTATAGCAGGCCCATATCTCTAAATTTTCTATTAATAAAAATTAATGGCGTGAAATGTTAAATGTAGTGAACTTGAATCCCACTCTGCTTCACATGTGAATGAAAAATGTTACATTTTATCTAGATAGGCTAGGTGGAAAACATCATTTAAGAGTCTTTATGGTTTTCACACTTTTGTAGCATTGGAGTCCACTCATTTTTTTAATGGTGTTATAGTGGTAATATGTCTCAGAATGTATGTCAAAAAATAGTTATTTTTAGAGTTATGGGAATAACCTTCACATGTGAGAGGTGGCTTGTTTTAAAGGAAAGATGAGGACACTACAAAGATGTTTTTTTATAGCAAGGAGAACTAATGTTGGGCATAGGTAAGGGTTTCTTGAGGACTTCTTTGGCCCCAGCTAACATAGTTCATTTAGAAATATTTAAATTGTGAAGGAAGATATTCTGTTATATTTTTATATTATTTTAGATTGATTTGAAACTTTCACCATAATATGTTGTTGAATATCCCATTTTTAATGTTAAAAATGTTGGAAAAATATGCATATGAGGCTTAAAGAGTTAGTTTTATTGCCTTGGCTCAACATGGTCTTACCAAACTCATTATGGGGGATGCATTGAGGGTGAATTTTTAACAAAAAATGTATTACATTTTTATTATCTAAAAGGATCTATCCATTAGGTAGAACAAAAGAAAAAGTAGAGATTTTGATAGTGGCTTCTTGGATGGTGAATAATATTTTGAGGGGAATAAATGCAACATGAGTATTTAATGTTTGTTTGAATTATAAATGAAAAGAGGTTTTGGAGTAAGATGGTGATGTAATGGTTCCAACCAATATGGAGGCCTTACCTCTAACCTCTTCTCCCCTATCTCTCGAACAAGCATGGATCATTGTAGAATCACAAAGGAAAGAATTTATAGTTATGAAAAATATTTTAGAAAATGTAAGGCTTTATATTATTCCTCCCATAATGGAGTTGTAGGAGGCTAGTGATAAAAATGATTAATTTTTTTAGAGGTCTTATAAACATCCTTTAAAAAATTGTGTATTGAATTTACAAAGGTGAAACAAAAGGTTTATAATGTTAAAAAATCCAAAGATAATTTTAATTATGATTAATAAGATTTTTTCATTTTTTTTTGCATAGTTAGGATTTTGAATTTAAAATTATTATGTTTAGATCACCTCATAAGACATTCATTGTTTTAAAAGTAAATATGGATTCATTTAAATTTTTAGAAGGTTTTAGTAAACAAAAATCCATGCAACTTCCACAAAACCTTTTTGTGAAGCATAATGGATATTCTCTAACAAAATAAAAAATTATTGTGTGAAGCCTACTGTAGACACATAAATTAAAATTTAAGTTAAAATCGTGTAATTGTGATTACCCTTTTGACACACATAGCTTGTGTTGTGACCTATTATAGGTCCTTTTGACCATTTTCCTTCACTTTCCACATGGTGACCCACTCCTTCAAACATCCCAGGTCATTTTAGAATGTCTCCATCCAACTTTCTCAATAACCTAGGCTCGTGATAAAATTGATTCATGACCTTAGCTTATATTTTATTTTTGTTAGGATAGGAGCTCCCCATTGGGACAATAATGGACCCCACTATTATCCACCCTGATAGAAGTTGTCCTACCAAATAATGGCTATTTTCCAAAATTTAAAATTTTGTAAGGGTCAACCCATAAGTTTGAGCAATCCACATTTGAATGAATTTAAAAAATACTAATATATGAAGACATTTAAAACCATTTTTCACACAAGAGGCTTCCACATAAAAAACACACCATAATCCTAGTTGCACATTGAGAGAAAATTCCCTATTTCTTCTAATTTTGATCACATAAAACCCTAGTATCCCTGAGATAAAGTATAAATAAACCTCTAAGGTCACAATTCATGATTTAAGCACTTAATCACACTAGGATTGCACCAAATTTTAGCATTTTACACCAATTCACACATTCTATATCATGGGATAACTACATGAAGTTTGATCCATCTTCGGAGTATTAGTATGTAGGCAATGCTCAATACAGAGGATGTTGAGGTTAAGCACAACTTCAATTATTGACCCATTTTTACTCCATGATTACATATTGTCATCTTGTCTATTGAGCTAGGGATTTAAAGTGAAAAATCAGCCACACATTAGTCATCAAAGTGAATTGTAAATTCCCACATAGTTTTTAAAATAAATAGGGAAAGGTGCATGGGATCCATAAAGGTCAAGATCTTGATCTTTTTCTAGACACTAGTGCACCCTAGGGATTAAAAATCACCTTAACCCTATCCAGCCAATGTGATCCTATCTAGGAACCTTGCTATCTCATATTTTTAGTTTGTATATAGTCAGCATAGTCAACCTATCAATATCAGATCCATAATCATTCTGTCTTAGTTTTCTAAATAAGTTTATATTTTCTCTCTTACACTTTTCATATTCAGTAAGTTTTCAAAATTAGAAAGTTTCAAATCACTTTGTAATTTATTGCATATCTATAACATTTTGATTTCTCATAGTAGTTTAATTATTTAGGTTCTAGGATTCTCTTAGTTCCTAAAATTTGATAAAACATATTGGTAACCCACTTATTATTGAACATAGAAAAACCCTAGCTTCTACCTTTAGGGATTTCACTCAAAAATATTCCTTCCTAGGGTTATAAATAAATTATAATTTTCCTAATCATGTTGGAGTATCTGTTAGCATTCATATATCTCTCTGATCTTGTTTTCCTTTTAGTATTTGGAAAATTTAAAATAAATAAATATGAATCTCTCCCTCATCTCAATATTCAAGAGGGTGATAACTACTTTCACTCTAACCAAGTCCATGATATCACTACTCTAATGGGTAAGGTATCCCATCCTATAGCTCCAATATAAGGTAAAACATACCCTTTCTCAAACCCTTCCACCTCCCACATCTCCTCTAAATGGTGTGTGTATGCATATTCAATATGAAGTACCTATGGTTTATGCTTATGAATATCTCAAGGATCAAATCATAACTAAAATTAATTTAATGGAGGACTTCGAAAATAAAAATCATTATTTCAATTCAAAGATGACATCATTGAAAAATCATCTCACATATGCCAAGAATCTAGAACATACAAGTGTCAATCATGCATTTATATCTTCACCTAAGTTAAGTGTACAAAGATAGGGGGCCAAAAAGTAGACATAATTTCATGAAATAAGTTCCACATATGTGGTCCTTAAGACCTACCTACACAATTCTTAAAAACCATGTATGTGGTTATATGACACAAGCTTGGTATTACCAAGCCAAAACTATGTACATAGTTTTAAAACTATGTATGTGGTTTTAAAATAATAGATCCAAGTACGTAGTTATTTTATTTTTAAACCAAATAAAAATCATCAATGCCATTCATTTGGCATCAATGCAAACCATGATTAAAGAATAGAAAAAGTAAATATTCACTTGAGTGAGACCAAGGCAATGTGAATTAGATAATTCCAGGTAAAAAAAAGAGGTATGCAAACATATTTTGGTGTATTTAAAAACAAAAGTAGTTGATTTTGTTTCATTTTTATTGAAACTATTTTTTTTAATTTTTCAACACATGTAGAGGCAAGTGGAATTAAACAACAACATGACCCTCCTATCCCTCCTAACCCAAAAAAATATCATATCCCTTATCATCAATAAAACCCTCCTATCCCTCTTCCATCACAAAACCCTCCTCACCCTAGTATAGTTCCTAAAGCCCCCATGGTAGTGAAGAGAATTTAGAATCCCATATCATTAAAAATGAGTTGTGAATTGAGAATCTAATTAGGACATTAAGGGATCCCCATGTAAACAATCTCAACAAAATTTATTTATCAAACACATTATAGATGTTAGTAGGTGAAATTGACTCGTTAATAGTTTAAATTGATAGGTGGTTTGACTATATAAATAGATGTAGGGCATACGATTCTAACAAATTGTCTACAACCACTGTGAAAGATAAAAATATAACCAAAGCCCAAATTTGTTCCCTATTCATTTATGGGAAACTAGTGCACTAATAAATGTGATGACCAAACATATTCCAATCGATTGACACACTCACAATTTGATCAAACAAAAATTTATGGACCAATCATTGATGATCTTTTATCACCTTCCTTGCAACAATAATGAGGTCCTGATGTATTTTTTAAGAAAATTGTATTGTGAGTTTATTCTAAATGAAGTTCCAACCCATATTTTGATTTATCATAGTTATTTGGCAAAGGAAAGGGATTTGTGTATGATAGGCCATGTTTATACCATACCCCCAATTAGCCTATGATAGTACACATTGATAAATCACATCCTTCTGAGACCCTAGGTCCTCTATAATCCGGGACCCTATAGAAATTGATACTTTGCATGTGTTGAAGGCACTTTCTAACACCCTCATTTAGCATACGAGCCAAATTTCTCATACTTCAACTATCAAAGGTGGAAATGGCAAGGCTTCATCCATCATTTTTATCTAGAAAACTCATTATTATAGAGCATGTGGTGTTATATGTAGTGGAGCTGGTGAGGAGAAGGATATCATGCAACCCACTCATGGTGTTATTTCCATGGGCCTAGATGATATCAGCCTATCTATGTTTTAGTCATATGTATTTGATTTGGATACCTTGGCTATAAATTCTCAGGTAGCTTTAATATTTTACTTAATGAAAAAATTATCAAACTCATTAAATTTTTAATATTTGTACAATTTAAAAGGTATTTAATTATTTTTAATTTAACTATCAATAATGTATATTATTTTTTTTATGTTACAAAAATATGTTGGACACTATAGGATCATACATGTTGTTATTACTACACCTATATATACCTATATAAAGGTGATTTTTAAGGATTAATTAATGTTATTGATATAAATATCCTACTTGCATTTACTAACTATGATCAATTTTGATTCAATTAGGCCTCTTTGGTGTCTGCAACTCTAGTCTTATTCACACACTTGTGTGTGTGTGTGTGTGTGTGTGTGTGTGTGTGTGTGTGTGTGTGTGTGTGTGTGTGTGTGTGTGTGTGTGTGTGTGTGTGTGTGTGTGTGTGTGTGTGTGTGTGTGTGTGAGTGAGTGATTAGGTGACTAACAATGATATTATATTTATTCATTTAATGACCATGTTAGACACTCTACAATTTATTTGAGAGGGAGTAAATGTAGGTGTTGTTATTGTGATTTCATTTTCACAACTCATTGAGGTACATGAGAGTTATTTTAATGTTTAAGTGTGAATATAGATGCATGTTTTGTAATTATCATATGTACTTGCAAAAATATCCAATGCATGAAATAATTATCTACAAAGAGTCCTCTAGTGATGACTTATGGTCCTATTAAAATTATTAGCAAGCGTGACATGGTGTGTGTGTGTGTGTGTGTGTGTGTGTGTGTGTGTGTGTGTAGTTGATAATTTAATTTATAAATTTTATATTATATTTTAATTATTTACTCAATTTACTTAAATGTTTATGAGCTAAATTTATAATTTTATTTTTTGTATATATCTCTCTGTGTGTGTGTGTGTGTGTGTACATTTTTAGGGACCCAACCCTTATATTATAATGAGCACATCATCAACTCTTATTTTTGATCCATTTCACACTACCATTCACTAGCATAAACCTATCATTAACCCTATTGAGCATTAGTCACAAATTGATTGTGACTACCAACTTGTGGTGAGTTCCCCTATGAATAATTTATGTATCATTTTAAAAACTTAACTTTTTATTTTTTTAAGCATTCTGTTTCAATACATGTAAATTTTCTAATAATATTTTCATATAAACAATTTGAGTTACAAGAGAGTTTTGAGTGGAGGACTCATAGTCATTCAGATCCAACACCTCAAGTTATGAGCAATTCATCCTATGGAGAGGCTTCTAAAAGCAAGGCAAAGAGAGAGATGCATTTTGATGATTAGGATCATGCCTTATTACATTTTTTTGTATGCCTATATGGCTTGGTATATAGTTATTTCCAACATTATATGACTATATGACATTGATCCAATATATTGTATCAAACTTGTTCACATTTTATACGCCTTTATATTGATTTTATGGATCTATTATATACATATATTTTTAAACATTTCACTTTTTAAATATTCATTTTGATTTCAGATTTTGGATTTTTTTGTAATTTATTAGATATTCTATTACATGTTTACATTATTATATGACTTAAACTTTTGTTAAGCATTAAAAAAATACCTTGCAATCTATTGAATGTCGTTGAAATGTATGTGACATAGGATCATCATTAAAAGTATGATTAAATGGTGGTGTCAAGATATTTTAGAGTCTTAGGTAGTCAAATCAATCAATAAATGCCTTGTTAAAGGTCTTAGAAGTCATTTTATACGTTAGTTAAATGCTTTGGAACTTTTTCCTACCAAAATCAATATTTGAATTTTTTATGTATTTATTGTAAATATGTGAAATAAATTCAATTTTTCAAGTTTCATGTCAATTTTTCATGGTCATGTTGAGTTGATAAGGCAGAGGAGGAGTGAGTAAGGCCTTTAAGCCTAGATTATGTAAATATGACTATGTAATTTATCAATAAATAAAACCTAGTTTGGTATTGAAGGCATTTTATATGGATGAAAGGTAATGATTCAAATGTTTTAGTCTTGTTTACTTATGTCCATAATGATCCTAAGATTAATCTTGAATGCTAAGACAAGAAATAGAGTTTTATTGATAGTTTGTCATGGTATCAAGGTTCAGTGTGTAGGGAAACTTACTTTTATTGCAATCAAAAGGGATGTGTTTTTTATATTTGTTGTATTCATCTTGTCCTTTCATAAATAAAGATGAATCAATTTAATTTAAGGATAATTTTCACTTTTTTTAAGGTCTAAGTAGTTGAAACCTTCAAGAAACCCTATTTTGTGCATTCAAAGTCATTTATAAGCACTTATAATATGTATTAAACATTACATGAGTTAATTTTAAGGTTTGGAAAGGCTAAAGAGGGTTATTAATACCATCACACACATTTTTTAAAATAGATAAAGTGTCTTATATTTATGAACAATCCATAAAGAGCTCTCAGGCTCTGTATTTCCTGTAAAACCCTAAAATAGTGTTTAAGGCACAAATTGAACCATAACTCCATTTTTAACTAGTGTAAATTATTTAAAACATATAAAAATGTGGTATAATATGTTTATAAGTGATTAAAAGTGTTATAATATGAAAATAATCCTTGTAGAAAGAGTAAATGTTGATTGTGTATTGGTTTCTTATAGGTTTTCATGGAGAAAACATAGAATGTGAGAAGAGAATTAATGTTTAATATTTTTATTGGGTTAAAAATATTGTATGAATGTATTTTAATGATATTTTATCATTTTAAAATAATTTTTAAAGGTAATTCAAGTCATTGATTGAAGTGGTTTGAATTAAGACCTATTAAAGGTAGAGTAGGTCTGGATAGACCTAAAGTGTAAAAGTTTTTGAGATTACTTTTTTGGGAAACCAATAAAATAATTGGCTTCTCATCATATCATAAAATATATAATAACTAAATATTTCATTAAATAGGGTTATTAAGTGGTAATTAGAATAAAACATCCTTTCCAATAATAAACTAGGCCTGGATATAGCACTATAGTAGAGTTAGTACAAAATTAATTTTGATAACATAAGATTGGGTACTGTTGTCATGAGTTTATCTTAGAGTTATGGTGTGATTAAGTGGAGAAAATAGAGTAGTATAAGACATTTTATGAATCCATTCAGAGAGTTATGATGAGCAGTCTTTTAGCCATTTAAGATTACTACAACATATTATAATATCTCAATTGGATTGCTTGATACACTTACACACTTCTAATCTCAAAATAAATTCCTAATAATTTCCACATCTCTATTAAATTATATTTACATCAAAGGTGTTATATTTACATTTATGACATAACTATAAATATAAACAAACATAGTTATAATTATAATGTTCAACTACATGAAACATAAATTGGTTCTTGAGGTTAAACTATGTCCAATGGAACACATCTAATCTACTAGGTTATTCATAACTAAAGTTTGGTTAGAGATACCATAATATATTTTTTTCATGAATTCAAATATTATTGTTACAATATATAAGAGTTTGGTAGGTAGTGGATATCGTAGGTGAGTTTAATTTTCTTCATCTTCTAGCAAATACAGGTTTCCTATAGGTTTTTGGTAACTAAGGTAGATTAAATTGGTATTTGCATAGTCCTCACAATGTTGTTATCATAAATACCATCACATGGTTGTAGGATGTGTTGACATAAGATCCTTTGGCTGAAGGATGTGTTAAATAGGATCCTTTGGATGTAGGATGTGTTGACTTGAGTTGTTCATGGAATATCCTTGCTTTGACTTTAAATTTCTCAAACAAATAATATAATCAATAAAACATATAATAAAAGATAATCATATCTACTTAAAACACAAATCAAAATCTCATTAGTCTATGAAATATATTAATATTAGCTATAATCTATTAGACTTATTTCAAGTTAGAATATATAAGGAATGGTCTCAAAAAGCCCAGATTAGGAGAGGCTATAGGTAGGTAATAGATGCTCAAAACATTCCATTTTTGGAGTTCATCACACTCGCTAACTTAAATTATTGCTCATCCTCAAGAAAATGTCCTTTTCATCTTAACTTAACATACAAATTTAAATTCTAATGGTTTCTAAGAACCACTAGACCTTTCACCATAGAAGCTTTATTTCTCTTCATATTATTTCCATGTCCTATCTTCCTTATTTTAATCTAATGGCTACTTTCCCTCCCAATCAGGGATAGCATACCAGAATGGGGGAGGTTAGAACATGATATCTAATATATTTTTCCCTTTCCTTATAACAAAATTGATATATGTATTAACCCTATCAAAAGTTCTTATCAGATTAAAAGGTGAGTATGGATCCATTTCTTTAACTTTGTGGAGTGAGTTCTCAGCACCTGGCTATGCAAGTTTTGTGTGTGTCTACTCTTATAGAATCTCTTAACCCCAAGTATTTTTTTTGAGATTTTAACTATTATTATAAAAACTAATAAGATACTTCTATTCTATTCATCAGGATAACCCATTCTCAAATGATGTTTTTGGAATTCTAGATTCCCCTTTGATCATTAATGTAGTTGTTTGTTCCTTTTGTTTGTAATCTATCATTTCTTAGCCTCTTCAACATTATTTGGCCATATATGAGGAAAATTATTTCAATAATACATCCCCTATATATAATTTGGGATTCTAATACAAGTCATGAGGGACATCATAGTTCTAGAAATAAAATTCACATAACTAGGATTATGCCTCTATTGGGTTATTATTGTACATATCAAATAAATATCTAGGGTCTAATACTTGACATGGAAGATAAAAATAGGTCCTCATAAAATTGAATTTAAGCCATTTTTCCTCTAGGTATATGGAGTATACCCTAGTATAAGCCCAACATTTGATAATCTACTTTATTATCTTGGCCATTTCTTCCATCTTATCTTTCAACTTCATAATTTATTCCTCATCAACTTAAGCTTTCTTCTTTTATTTAAAATTTTTATTTATTCAATTACTTACAATGTTCAACACATTCCTATATATATTGTCTTATTCTAGTGGAGAGATTTAATGGTGCACTATACCTTTCAGTTTGAATGGTTATGGAGGTAAATGCTTTGGTTATAGGTTGGGCATGAACCATTGGTGCTTAAATTATTAGGCACTGTAGTTTGGGACTCATATATGAAAATTGGGTCTTATAGATTTGATGTTACTAATACTAATTTATCAAATCCATGGGTTTCCTTCTCTTTTATCTTCTTTCTAAATAAATTAATTTCTTATAATTTTTGCTTTAGAGTTGGGAATTCTTATTGTAAGGATGTTACAAGCTCTTCTTATAATGTTTACCTGTATTATATCATTCCATCCATCCTATTGTTCCCCCATATATTCCTCTGTTATATGTTATTCCTTATTTTTTCCATCTAAATATTATTATTTTCTAGTTAAATGCACTTTTTCTTTAGCTAATTGCTCCTTATCATCTATCTTTGTATCCTCTGAACCATAGGAGGTAGAAGGTTCTTCACTGTTAGATGATGGAACATTAGTTTCTTTGGATTCCTCATCAGATGAAAATTCACTAATGTGAATTAAAATATGTCTTTTGCATGTTGGTTTATTATTTAATTTCCATCTCAACTTATGTTATCACCTTCTATAATCTTATGGTTGTTTAGATTTCTTAGGAGCTCTAGGTTTTAGAGGAACTTTCTCCTCTAACTCATCTGAAGAAGAAGATTAAAGGATCATATTTATCTTCTTATTTTTTGTTCCCTTTCCCCTTGAATATTTTTCTATAGGTTTTTATGTGACTACAAGTTCTTGTGTTACTACAGTCTATTTTTCAAGGGACATATTTGTATCTACTTCTGGAGGTATATCTTCTCTTTTTTATTCTTCAAACTCTTCTTTAGCCTAGGATTATTATTCTTTTTATTCATCTATTTAATTATTACCCACTTATTCATATTCACTTTGTACTATCATAGTTAATCGCATAAAGTCTTCCCAACTTAGGTTGGGTCTTTTTCTATTTAGACAATTTTGGACAATCGATTGAATTAAGCAGTGATGGGTAAATAATTTGGATTACCCTTTTAATATTATATAACCATTTTCATTAACATATTCAATAGATAATTTGACACATTTATTCTAATTCCATGCCTCAAGTGATTCAAATATTTGAAGTGGGTTCTATACAACATGGAATATCTACCCTCACATGTGAAATATATCACAATGAAAACAATTGCTCTAGCTCATACATGTGGTAATGATATTTGGTTAGTCCTTTATTTAGAGGATATTAAGCATTCATTCATTCATAAAAATATTTGTCTTTCATCCTCTATGTCAAATTTATCTTTCAATAAGTCTCTATTATGGGGTCACCTAGTCACCATACTGATAAGTGTCTCACTTATCTTAATTTGCATGTCATTTACAGTAGCCAAATTGTTATCTAATGAATTGGAAAATTATTTAGCTATAATATAGTCTTAGCTAGTTAGTTTTTCAAAATATGTTAACCACCCTAAATTTTGGAATATTTCCATCACATCTAGTTTGTCTAATAAAGGTGTGAGGCTTACTATTTCATGTCACATAGTCACCCCCTAGAATTACTGAATCTTAGTAGGATTGAGCTAATTAATTGGGAATTTGATAAAGTGAAAGTGTCAATGTATGTTGTTTTATTTGGGTATGAAAAAAGGATAATGTAAATATTTAAGATCTTTAGGCTCAATTATTTCATTTTTAGGCATTTAATACCCACATCTTATAGCTCAAGGTGACAGTGTAAAATTATGTTCGTCATTATGGAAATATCCCATTCTAACTTTCGTATCACTCATCCTCTAATTGGTTGGATGGGATAAATGGGGATGGGAGATTTGGAAATAGAAAGGATTAATGGGGTTTTTAATGGAAAAGATAGTTTAAAGGGATTGTTATGAGGGTTCCTATAGCAATAAGTAATCAATTAAATTGATATGATAGTATAATTAATATATAAAAAGATTAATTAAAATTATGCTTCAAAAAAATTAAAATGAATACATTAGTCATCATGATTAGTTATTATTTGAGTATGTGTGATTGATAAGAACAAACATGGATGGTGTCATCATTCTACCACGAAGTGAAGAAATGGTGGTCGAACATGTTGTGGATGGTTGAAATGGAATTTTATACAGATGGTTGATGACCATGGAGGATGATGGTGACCATTTTAAGGTGGATTTAATTGGATGAGGAAGATGGATGTTGTATTGATATGGTCTAATGGAGTGCATATCACCTGTAATAATCAATATAGAACTGTTAAGGAGTGTAAATAAAAATGGTTCATAGAGTGACACAATAATTATATTGTGCATCCACCAAACCCTAGAATAAATTTGTATATAATACTATAGGAATTATTAATAATTGGACCCATATATGTAATTATCATCCTTTGCTAAAGTGAGCATTTTTTAGTATGTTATTTAATTATGATGTAAGAGAATCACTTCTAGGGTGATTTTGGATTCAATTTTAGTTTATTTATTCAAATTTTAGATTTATTATAGTTTATGAGGTCTTTATATGCCTTAACCATCCTTATATTTAAAATTTATAATTTAGTTTAGGTCCTAGATTGTTAAATTTTCAAATTTCTAGTTTCTGACCAAAACTCAGTTTTTAAAATTTTGAATTGTTTACTTAGAATTAGCACTACATGGGTGAATGAAGGAAATTTTAAATTTTTTAACATGATTTAAATGTATCTTAAGGATCCCTTTAATACATTTCATGGTTCCAAAGTATCTAATGTACAAAAAGCCACATTTATCTATGTTCATATCTCTTAACTTGCTCTTTAGTGGCCATTGGAAGGTTCCAAAAGGTAGATAGGGTGGTTATGAAACATAAAAAAGGTGGAATTTTAGTATTTAATTCTTTTTGAACATTTTTTGATGCTCAATTTTCAAATAATATCAAGTAAAACTCCTAGTTTTGAAGTTAAGAACATGCATATCCTATTTTCTTGTGTAAATGCATTGAATGTTAACTATGTAACTCTATTTGATGAAGGAAATCATGATGATTGAAAATTTATGATAATCATGTGGAATTTTTAATTTTTTATATTTTTTATTAAATTTTTATTTAATATTTAATTTCTTTTGTTCCATGCCATTTTGTTCCAAAATTAACACAGTCCTGAAGAAGTTATACATTTTTGCATAGTCAGATAGAAACCTTGTTAGAAAAGTGGAGCAAAGGAGATATAAGGAGTTTTTAATGTTTTTATATGGTTTTTATGGTTAATATATAGGTCATAAAACATTTATAATGGGTAAAAATTCCTTACAGATTACAAAATTCATTTATTACTCCTCTTGGGTCTGCTCAGAACCAGAAAACCCTAAGTTAGGGTTTAGAAGGCAAAAGGTTATTTCATAGATTTATAACCATAAAAAGATTACCAAAATTTATAATCCTATATTATTTAATATATTCAAGAGGTTTTAGGATGGTAAAGATAATGGATTTAGCAGCTTGTGTTGAACTAGACCTTAAAGATGCTTAATTGGAGAGGTCTAATGCTATAAAAGGGGTCTAGATGTTGTTTTAGATCAAGAAAATTTTTGGAGAGGTAAAATTTGATATAAATTACCTGGAACGGGAATTATATTTTTTTATTTAATCCTTTTTTTATATAATCAATAAAACCATAAAAAGGTTACAATAGAGGTCTTAAGGTCTAGTGAAGTGTGAACACATTGCATGGTTAAGTCTTTTGGAGAAGTTTTTCTACATAATTTTGCTATCATATCTAATAAAATACACCTAGAATAAAATGGATAAGGATATATTACTTTATAGGAAGACAAGAAATTTTTTGTTTGAAAAATTATCTGAGAGAAGTCAAGATACCACCAAGGAGGAATGTAGTAGGTGAGAGAGAAAATATATACATATATATGTGGAATGCCATATTACAAGAGTTGAGGAATATTAGAGAGAGAGAGAGAGAGAGAGAGAGAGAGAGAGAGAGAGAGAGAGAGAGATTTATAAAGGTGGTGAAAGGGTATAGATATAAGCCCAAATTATATATTCCAATATATGAAAGTAGCCTCAATAGATAAGAACTCCTTAATTGTATAGAAGAGTTGGATAAGTACTTTGATTTTGAGGATGTGCCAGAAGAGCAACAGGTGAATTTTGTTATGACCAAGCTGAAGGGTCATACATCCCTATGGTGGGATTACATCCAATATGAGAGTAGGAATAAAGTAAAGGCTAATATTAGGTCTTGAGATAGGATGGTTTCATAGTTGAAGATAAAATTCTTGCCAAGTGACTACATCACCAATTTATACAGGAAACTCCAAAACTTGAAATAAAAAGAGATGGTGGAAAGAGAGTACATTGAAGAGTTATAAAAATTTAGAATTATATCAGGTCATATGGAAGATGATAATGATAAGGTAGCTAGGTATATCAATGACTTTAGATACAACTTACATAATGAGTTGAGTCTTTCTAGTCCAAAGACATTGGAAGAGTGCTACTAGTTGGCATTAAAAGCTGAAGGCAAACTCAATAGGAAGAAAAATCAATACAATAGAAGTATATTCAAAAGTTTCATAGGTAGGAAAAGTGTTATGGGTAGGATAAAATAAGGAGGTAGAGGATATTCACAAATAAGTAACCAAGGGGATTCTAGTGTCTCACATGAGTAGCCCTCTAGTTTAAGAGGATGATTTAGAGGTAAGAGGCCTTATTACAAGGGTGGATATGCACCAAAGGGTATAAGATCATGTGGATTTTTAGGAAGATGTTTCAAATTCAATAAGTTTGTTTGACATAGATAATGGGATTTACCATAGGATTATCTAGTAGGGAGTGTAAGAACCAATATAAGAAATCATATTGCACAAGGAGTTAACGATAAGAGTTTTTTTTCATCACTTATGGAAGATCCTAAAGTAGGAGAATATTTTATAAGGAAGAGGGTGTTGATCAATACACCTAAGGAGAAGGATCCACCACAAAGGAAAACACTTTTTAGTACTTCTTGTAAATTCTAAGGTAAATGTTTTAAAATGGGTATATATTTATGAAGTACAAATAATCTAGTTTCTATTGAAATTGTTAGTAAACTTTGATTGAAGAATTTACCTCACCCCACACCATACAAGGTCTCATGGTTGAATAATGCTCAACAAGTCTTGGTAAGTGAGAAAATTTGTGCATAATTCCAAGTTGGAAGGTACAAAGATAAGGTCTTTTGTGATGTCATCCCCATGGATGTTTGTCATGTGCTTCTTGGGACGCCTTGGCAATATGATAAAAAAATAGTCATGATGGAAGAAGAAATGTGTACACCTTGGTCAAAGATGGAATTAGTCATACCTTGTTACCCATGAAGGATGAATAGAATGACCAAAAAGTTGGGTCAAACATGATGTTGGTATGTAGTAAAGAGTTTATAAGTGCCATGAATGAAGAGGAGTTAGGATTTACATTGGTAGTCAAGCCCATGACTATTATGATAGCCATAAGTATCAATGAATTGCCTCAAGAAATCCAAGACATGTTGGAGGATTATTTATAAATTGTGGTTTATGAGATACAATTACATTTCCACCTATGAGGAACATCACTCATCATATAGACTTTGTTCCTAGAGGAAGTTTACCTAAAAAGGAAACTTATAAGAAGACCCCTCAAGAAAATGTAGAGATAAAGAGATAAGTAAAAGAGATGCTAGACAAAGAATTGATCAAATAAATTCTTAGTCCTTATGTAGTGCCTATACTATTGGTGCCTAAGAAGGAAGGTGAGTGGAGAATGTGTACTGACTCTAAGGCCATCAACAAGATCAATATTAGATAAAGGTTTCTACTTACTAGGATGGAATATTTGATGGATTGCTTGAGTGGGGTAAGGTGTTTTTTTAAAATTGATCTCAAGAGTGGAAACTATCAGATGAGGATCAGACAAGGAAATTAGAGTAAAACTACTTTCAAAATAAATGAAGGCTTGTATGAATGGTTGGTTATGTCATTTATTTGACCAATGTACCAAGAATCTTCATGAGGTTCATGAATGAAGTCCTCAATTATTTCATAGGAAAGTTTTTAGTGGTGTATTTGGATGAAATATTTATTTATAACCATAACAAGGAGGAACATCTTCACCATTTGGATCTAATCATGAGAAGGCTGCAAGAAGGTTGTTGATCAACCTCAAGAATTGTGAATTCATGAAGTAAAAGCTATTGTACCTTGGATTTGTCATTTCAAAAGTCATGATAAATATGGACAAGAACAAGGTGAAGACAATCATGGAGTGACCAACACCTAAGATAGTTAGAGAGGTAAAAAACTTTCATGGTCTTGAAATTTTATATAGGAAGTTCATTAGGAATTTCAATGGGATATGTGCTCCTATCATGGACACCATTAAGGGAGACAAAAAAAGGTTTATGTGGAGTGAGAAAGCTAAGAAAAGTTTCCAATAATTTAAGCAAAGGATAATGGAGAAGCGAATACTAGCATTGCTAGACTTCAAAAAGGTGTTTCAAATAAAATGTGATGCAAGTAGAGTGGCAATAGGGCTTGTACTAAATTAAGAGAAAAGACCTGTAGCCTATTTCATTGAAATGTTGAATGATGCCAAAAATAAGTACTCATCCTATGACTTGGATTTTATGTAATGGTACAGCATTGAAGAAGTAGAGGAATTATCTAATGACAAAGGAGTTTATTATCTATACAAGCAATCATTCATTTTAGTTCATCTATAATCATCTCAAACTAAACTAAATACACATGAAGTGGGTGGACTACATAAAAAAATTCACCTTCACCATCAAGCATAATCAAGGACAAAGTAACAAGGTTGTAGATGCATTGAGTAGGAGAGTCTTGTTGGTGCATGAGATACAATTAGAGAGTGTTGGAATTTAAAAACTCAAAGACATGTATGAAGATGATGAAGACTTAAAGGAAGCATACAATTCTTGTAAGCACCCAACTACTCTCAATAAGGAACCATGGTTGGGTTTTATCTTGAAAGATGGACTAATGTTCAAAGAAGTGTAGTTATGTGTGCCAAAAAGTTCAATAAAGGTGGACCTGATCCAAGAAAAGCATAGTGGGAGTATGGTAGGCCACTTTGGGCTTGATAATACATTGGAGTAGCTCACTAGACACAAATATTAGCCTTAGATGCAAACAAAAGTAAGGAGGTATGTTTATAGATGAAAATTTTATCAATTGGATAAAGGTAAGAGCATAATTTAGGTTTTTATCAACCTCTACCAGTCCCAAATAGGCCTTGGGAATCTATATGGATGGAATTTGTTATGGGACTACCTAGGACATAAAGGGGTTTTGACTCAATATATGTAGTTGTGGATAGATTTTATGAAATGACACATTTCATTCCATGTAGGACTAGTAATGATGCCACCCATATGGAATTGTTTTTTTCAAAGAGGTAGTAAGGCTTTATGGGCTGCCCATGAACATTGTATCTGATAGAGACACTAATTTCCTTGGCTATTTCTTGAGAAAACTATGGAAAAAGATAGGGACAAACTTAAGTTTTAGTTTAGATTACCACCCTCAAATAGGTGGTCAAACTAATGTGGTTAATAAAATCATAGGGAACCTGGTGAGGTGTCTATTTAAGGATAATCCCAAGTAGTGGGATCTTGTATTACCTTAAGAAGAGTTTGCCTATAATGACTCTACCAATAGGAGCATTAGCATGAGTCCTTTTCAAGTACTATATGGTATCCATCCTATAGGAATGTTTGAACTTAGAAACATAATTCATATGGACAAGAGGAGTGCTGATGGTGAAGAGTTTGTAGTAGCAATGAAGGCGGTGCATGAATAGGTAAAGAAACATCTAGAGGCTAGTGTGGAAAAGTACAAGAAATAGGCGAATGTAAGTAGAAGAGAGATGAGTTTTCAAATTGGATACTTTGTTTTGGCTCATCTTAGGAAGGAGATGTATCCAAGAGGTGAGTATAATAAGTTGAATATGAATAAAATTGGTCCTTGCAAGGTACTTAGGAAGTTTACTGACAATGCCTATGAGTTGGAGTCTAGTGGTGTAGGCATATCACCAATATTTAATGTTATAGACCTATAAACTTAAAAATAAATAGTATAAGGAGAGAAAATAGTATAAATAATAGCTATAATAGGTTTAGATTGGGTAACACAATTTCCTCAAGCCAAGTCAGAAGAGTTGGAATGCATATTGGACAAGCATGTGATCAAACAAACTAGAGACAAGAAATAATTCTAGTATTTGGTCAAATGAAAACACCAACCAGTGTAACATGCTGCATGGATGAACAAAAATGACATAAAAATACATGGTATTACTTTGGAAACACTCATAGACATTAGTCCCTGAGTTCTTTTCTCTTTCCCTAGGAGTATGATGCAGGAGCATCACTTTGAGGGTGATTTTGGATTCAAATTTATTTTATTTCTTCAAAATTTGGCTTTATGATGGTTTATGATGTCTTTATATGCCTCAACCATCCTTATATTTCAAATTTATAAGTTATTTTATGTCCTAGCTTGTTAAATTTTAAAATTTCTAGTTTCCAACCAAAACTCAGTTTTTAAAAGTTTGAATTATTTACTTAGAATTATCACTATAGGGGTGAATTAAGGAAATTTAAAAGGTGTTAACATGTTTTTAATGCTTCTTAAGGATCCATTTAATCCATTTCATGGTTCCAAAGTCTCTAATGTATGTAAAACCAACTTTGTCTATGTTCATATCTCTTAATTTGCTCTTTAGTGACCATTAGAAGGTCCCAAAAGGAAGTTAAGGTGGTTATGGAACATAAAAAATGTGAAATTTTAATTTTTAATGGTTTTTGAACATTTTTATAGGCTCAAGTTTTGAAGAAGATCAATTAAAACCCCTGGTTTTAAAGTTAAGCACACATAGACCCTATTTTCATCTGTAAATGCATAGAATGTTAACTGTGTAACTTTGTTTGATGAAGAAAATCATGATGATTTCAATTTTATGAAAAAAAAAATCTTTTTTAAGGTTTTATATTGTTTATTAAATTTTTTTCTCACCTTTACTTGCTTTGGTTCCATGTTATTTTATTCCAAACTTAACACAGTCCTATAGAATTTATACATTCTTGCATAATCAAATAAAAGCCTTGTTACAAAAGTAGAGAAAAGGAGTTAGAAGTATTTTTTAAGGGTTTTATAGGTTTTTTATGGTTAATATATAGGTTGAAAAACATTTATAGTGGGTAAAAATTCCTTATATATTTTAAAATTCATTTATTACTCCTCTCGAGTCTGCTCAGAACTAGAAAATCTTGAGTTAGGGTTTGGAAGGCAAAAGGTCATTTCATAGAGTTCTAATGATAAAAAAATTACCAAACTTTGTAATCCTATAGTATTTAATTTTATTTAATATATTCAATAGGTTTTGGTATTGTACAGTTAAGTGTGTTATAGATTTAGTAGTCTGTGTTGAACTAGCCCTTAAAGAGGGCTAATTGGAGAGGTCTAATGCTAGAAAAGGGGTCTAGATGTTGTTTTAGACCAATAAAATTGGTGGAGAGGTAAGAAATTATATATGTTTCTTGGAATGTGAATAATTTTTTTTATTCAATCCCTTTTTTGTACAATCAATTAAATTAGAAGAAAAGGCTACAAGAGAGGTCTTAAGGTCTAGTGAAGTGTAAACACATTACAGGGTTAAGAATTTTGGAGAAATTAATCTACATCAAATGATTACACAAATAATTCTATCAATATGGTGTTAGATGTAAAAATTATAACTTTGATAATTATGTAGAAGTTGTCAGGAGGCTAGGGTATGCTATAACATAACAATTTGTATCCTGTAGCAACATAAATTAATATTATAGTAATAAAAATTAAACTTGTAACAATAAGAATTAAGATAATTTTAAAAATAATTAATCCTATATAAACCATAACATTTATTAAAATAAGTAAGTATGTGAATAAGGGCTCAAATAAATAACATTAATATTGTAGCATGAGGGTATTGACTGTAGGAGCCTAGTTTATTCCTAACAAGTGGTGAAGAAGGGTTCAAAGAAATACCCTTTTGATATAGGAATAATGTCATCCTTGTGCTAAGAGAGAGAGACAAATTATTTTCATAAATAATATGGTGAGTGAAGGTATCCTTAGAAAAAATATTCTTTTATAATTTGATTCGATGTCCATTGACTAGTAGACAAAAGTGGATTGGGTCAATAGTCTGTAACTTAACATCTCCATTATCAAAAAATATTGCTATTTAATATGGCCCAAGCCATATGATTTAGAGATTACCCTTGTTATATTTGTATTTGGAGTCAAAAATTAAATTATAATCCCCTAGTTATAACTCTTGAGTCTTGATGTGTTTATCTTATCATCTAATTATGTGTTGTTGCATAACAGCAATGTGATGGAGTGCCTCCTTTTGAAGTTCATCTAAAGCATTTAGTTAGAGGATTCTATCTTATTAAACTTTTGACATATTGATTCCTAATTATAGTTTTTTCCTTAATTTATTATGTTTAAACTTAATTTATTATGTTAAAACTTAGTTACAAAGGTCAGAGAGTTCTTAGACTATGAAATATCACTTTAAGAAGCTCTCAAGATTATGTGTTTTATGAGAAACCCTAGAATAGGTTTTTTAGCACAATTTGTCCTATATCTCAATTTCAAACTAGTGGAATCCATTAAAAATTTGGGTAAAGTTACTATAAGATTTATAAATTACAAACTTTCCCACTACCACACCCTCAAAATCCATGCAAATACCCTTTTTGCAATAATTTTGGCCTCGAGTAACATTGACAAGAAATGTTGTCAAGATGTAAGGCATAGTTAAATATATATGTCTAAGGCCTGGTGATTGAAAAATGCAATTTAAAACATGTCCAATGTGCTTATTAACCTATATTATCACATTCTTGGCATCCGAGTATACTCAATTATGAGATGAAACACTTATTCTAGCCTCAAGACAATATTTCCCTAGATGCAAGATACAAGTTGTAGTTAGAGATATATATCTATGGGGCCTCCTCACTAAAAACTATAATTTAAACCACATACATGGTAGATATTAACCTATAGGACCACATTATTGGCATTTTATTATTCTTGGTTAAGAGACATAGCACTATTTTTCGCCTCAAGATGACATTTCCCTATAAGGCAAAATTGTTATTTTTAAGGAAACATTTGTACAAGCATAAAATAGAAATAGTAACTTATATCCATGAATAAAAATAACCATCATATATTATATAAGTCTTCTAATTAAACCCTAAATCCCTTGGATTTAAAATAATTGATGAACTTGTGGCATAGGATTCAATGATCAGTCCTAAAATGTAATTTTTATGTAGTTAAAAGACATGTTTTTTGCCTCCAATACACATTTTTACTTTTAGGAGATCTGCTTCAAAATCCATCACTTTTAACACCTTGATATGTGAAATTTACATATGTTCCTACTACCACAACCTTGTAATACACATGAATACCCTTTTTTGCAATGATTCTAGTCTCGAGCAACATTGACAAGAAACATTATCAAGATGAAAGTCGTAACTAGAGATATCTATCTCTAGTGCCTTATGGATGAAATATATAATTTACACCATGTTGGGCATGGTGATTAACATCAAGGACCACATTATTAAAACTTTATTATACTTGATTAGGAGATGGAACACCCATTTTAGACTCAAGATGGTATTTCCCTAAATGTAAGATGTAAGCCACATATGAATACATCTATCTCTAAGGACTCATGAATGAAAAGTAGAATTTCCACCATGTCATGGGTGGTGATTAACCTATAGGTCTACATTATTGGTATCTGAGTATGCCTGGCTAGGAGACATAACACCCATTTGGGCCTCAAGATGGCATTCCCCTATAAGGCAAACTTATTTTTTAGGAAAACTTTGGATATGTGTAAAACAGAATTTTTTATTCATATCCATAAACCAAAAAAACCTTCACATACCTATCAAATTATTATAATTACATCCCAAATCCCTTATATTTTAAATAATTGACAGACTCATGGCATATGATTCAGTGATTAGTCCTAAAATACAACTTTTATGTAGTTAAAATATAGGTTCTTTGCCTCCAAAAGACATTTCTACATCTGTGACCTCCACTTCAAAATCTATCACTTATAACACCTTAGGATGTGTAATTTACACATGTTATAACTACCACAACCTCAAAATATATGTGAATATGTCCTTTTTTTCTATAATTATGGCCTTGAGAAACATTGATAAACTTGTCAATGATGCAAGTGACATCTCTATCTCTGGGGCTTGGTGACTAAAAACTAGCATTGGTACCACATCAAGGTTAAGATATGGATCACCCATTACATCCTCAAGATGACATTTCCCTATAAGTAAAAATTGTTATTTTTTAGGCAAACTTTGGATAGACTTAAAAATGAATTAAGCCATATCCATAAACTAAAATAACCTTCACATTCTTGGTGAAGTCATCTACTTGTTTGTCAAGTTTAAGAGAATTCCATTGAATAAATCAAAAGATATTCAAATTTTTGTGAAGAACCCCTAGGATATTCTATCATAGGTAAATAATCATAAAAAATACATAAATTGAGAAAAACAACATTTTAAGACCTGATTCAAAAGTCAAAAATTCTATTTTGAGGTTTTCCAAATTTTGTCTTTTATGACCAATGGATGATCTTATACAGATTTACTCAAAATTTAAGGTATTCTTAAATTTGGCTTCTTAGAACTCTATTTTTAAAGTTTTTATATCTTGAAAAATGATAACAAGAAGGAATGAGATCAAAAAAGTTGACAAACATAGATATGAGTCCAAATACACCTGATAATCACACAACAATATAGATATGATTCCAAGTACAAACTTAGGTTTATTTAGTTCTTGACCCCACAAATCTCAAGATGATATTTCCTTAGATAAAGTAAAATAGTCAATTGACTACATGAACTAAAAGCTTCTCTTAGCTTGTGCCAACCACATGAAGGTGGAAGCTAATTTGTCACCACTAACTTACAAAAAATATGTTAATATGTAATTAAATTGAAATTTATATGTAATACTTAATAAAAAAAAAAAATGTTAAAAGTAAACACATTTACATTTGAGAAGTCAAAATACCTTAGGATTTTAATCTAAGGAACCACTAGGATTGACTCTATTATTTATAGTAGCAATAATTACTTCATGATTAGATTCACTAACCTTCTATAGATTCCTATTTACTGGCTTACCCTGATATTTGTGTAATTGAACATTTGTTGTAAGAACCAAATTTAAATAATGGAGTATTTTTCTATGTAATTCATAGTCTTTAAACAACCATACATTTGAATTTTTTATAAGATAACATCAAATCCAAGTTCTAATAACTACCATAGATCCAATGGGAGAGTGAATGTTTTCCCCATGTGTGACCTCAGAAGTTAATTTTTATTTTTCCTCTACACACCATCACAAGTAATAGTTTATCCCCTCTTCATTATCCTCATCTGTAATAATTGAATAAACATGCCCTAAATCATAAAACAAAACAAGATTTAATAACATGACTTTATTATATATTTACCAAATTTAGTACATGTATGAAACACATGTTAAATATATGGTCAAAGACATGTGATGATGTCATCTCTCTAAATTGTAATGCTAGTTAAAATTGATAAGAATTAATTGCAAATAGATGCATATAAATCCATTCATTCACCTAATCTTATGGCTCGCACTCGTTCAAAATAAAGTCAATGCATGTAATATAAAAGCATGATATGTGCCTCGTATGACCCATACAAGAACTTGTGTTTGAGTTATGAAATGAGTGTAACTCACTTGATCCTATTACTATCATAAAATATTCATAGCTTGCCAATTATTCATCCTCTATTAGCCAAAAATATATACAAATAATGTTCCTTTGTTAAGAACCATGGAACATATTTTCATTACACCATTCAACTATGTTTTTTGCATCTATCAAATTAGTGACCTCTTCAAACTTCAAATCTTCTCTCACATGTTCTCTTTTGACACATGCTCCTTCACCATCATTTTCCTGTTTTCCATGGTATGCTTTAGTGAAATTATAAATATGTTGTACACCAGTGGTCACATGCATCCTAATTAGCCAATAAAACATTCATGCATACTTAAATTATAACATGCATTTATCTAACCATATATAATGTTGATTGAAATTAATTTTCATTTCACTCCATTTTTCATAAAACTTATGAAAACAAATTTACACATACTTTAAAGAAAGTGTTTGATCATCATTGACATAGAAGTGGTACTCCCTTAATATTTTTTAATCGTGATCTATACTATCAAGTGAATGCAAGAATGCTATATGCACAAAAAGGTAAACATGTACTAAATTTTAATATTTTGACTGAACCTCTCTTTGTGGTTATAATGTGTAATTCTCTAAAAATTCAACTATTGAAGTAATAGTACCAAGTGGGAATGTGTCCTTAATTAACTTGAATTGTTCATCTAAACATTGAGCTCTATGTGTGTGTATTTCATACTCATTTGTAATTTACTCATTGATGTTGTCCATAAATTTGGAAACATGTGTTTGTTCTATAATAAGATCCCACCTTTTAGATTCCTTTTTGTATTATAATTGATATGTCACAAATTTATATTTACTAAAACCAACCAATTCTTTTCCAATTTTATGTGTACTCTCTTCATGGGTAAAATGTTTCAATTTTGGCAATCTACCATAAATGTTGCAAGTTCCATCCAAACATGCCTTGTTATAAAAATAATATATCCATCTCATCTTTCAAAAAAAATGGATGGAGTAAATTCCCTTTCTGATTTTGGTAGGGATTCCACTCCACACTCCTAAAAAATATTTTTAGTGTGTAAAGTACAACTAACATGATGAAAAAAATCATAATTCATTGAAAATTCAACATGTTGCCTACAACAAGTAGTGCATGTGTGATTTATTTTCACATAGAAGGGTTTAGCCATTTCAAAATGATGCAGGAGCATTGAATGCTTAGATATGCTAGGGATATTTATAAAAAAAAAAAAAAAAAAACATAAATTCAAATTGTGGACACTTGTCAAAAGGAGAGGATAGGCTTATTTGGGTATTTAGTTATTGATAATCAAAATAAAAGGAGTTAGCCATAAGTGGCATAGGATTGTTAGTAGTTAAAAAAATCTATGTTTAAAGCATCTTGTTGAGTCTTATTAGGAATTAGTTGGGTGGTGTTAATAATAAAATAGGATTATTTCAATAGGGGGAGAGAGAGAGTAGGAGTTTGTGTAGGAGAAAGTCTGGAAAAGGACTGCAGTTTTATTGATTGTAACAGATTTGATGTGAATAAGAAAAATTCTTGTGTAGGTGCAAATTTATTTGGCTCTCTCTCTGTTTGTCATTTTTGGCTCTGCTCTGTGTAATTTCACTGTTAAATTTCTGTTAGTGCTTTCAGTGTTGTAGCTTTTTAGGGAAATGTCTGAATTTCACCTGTTGGTGAGCCTTTAGGATTTCGGTTCAAATATTTTGTGCAAAGACTGCACCTTGGAGAGGGACGCGAGACCACAATCTAATGATCTGTGTAATTACAGTCTTGGTTATCATGGCAATGGATGCAGTCCAAATAGGATGTGGATTGATCTATGAATAGGATCTGCAATTGATTTCAAAAGAATGGTAACAATATATACATCAATATATATATATATGTATTCTACCTAGGCGTGGAGATAAATGCATAATTGTAGTCTGTTTAAAGTGCTGAGAGTAGTTTAGTTTCTCTGCTAGAATAACCATAAGCAATCTAGCAAAGAAGAAATCATGATTAATGGTGCCGAAAATGTTTTTTGTCCACTGTGGTTATCGACAATCACAGTAATTCAAGAACCAAGCCGAGAGCAAGGAGAAGGGAAGAATTGCGTGGTGAAAAACTCAAGAAAACCGAGCTGGGTATGTAAATCGACAATTTTTAGGTTCAAGCATTCATTTGATTTGAATATACTCTGCATAATCGACCAGGCTAGGCTGAATCTGAGAATAGCGTGGCAACAGCAGTTTAGTTCGGCTCCTAAAGACTTCTTGAAGAAGAGGAGGACAACGAAGATGATCTTTCCAAGCAGAACGTCATGGTTTTCTTCAGAATATACCCTGAGACTCATTTTGTTTTAATTGTTGTTAACCGACTGCAAGAAAAAGGTGGGTTCTTGTGAGCACCCAGGCCCAGACATGAATGAATTTGCTTGAAAGCTGCATGCCAGTTAAATCAGCAGCTGACAGTGCTCTTCGCTAATTTCCCAAGTCACCGCTCGCTTCCCTGCTAATACCAATGAATCTGTGAATGCCAATGAAACTGCTAGCATAGCTGAAGCTGCTAACACTACGAAAGTCACCAATACCAATGAGGTTGTCAATACTGATGAAGAGATGATTTACAATTTAGACTCTTGTTGTAAACCTAATGAGATCTGGGCAACCGCAGGGCGAAGGAGGTCATTGATACAAAAGAAAGGGTCAAAAATACAATGCTGAGTGAGACTTTGAGGGAGGATACGTTTCATCAACGTGTCATTGGTCTAGATAAAGCCGTCAAAGCTATCCGTTGAGCCATCTACTGTGTAAGGTGACATTGTTTTTGTTTGAAATACATACATGATTTAATTCTGTCAATTATATATATATTATCCCTGTTGGATGTATGCGGGTTCATTAATTGGTAGTCTAAGGAAGACATCAGTCCACCATTTGGTATCAAGCCCGTCTAGCTCAGCTGGTAGAGCCTTTTGGATCAGAATGTTGTTTTGCAGAGATAATGCATTGTGTGAATACTGCAAACGTTGTTACTCAAGAGGAAAAGAATTCTGAAGAAAGTATTGTTTGGAGAT
The DNA here is from genome assembly GCA_037957365.1 of Torreya grandis. Classification (NCBI taxonomy): domain Eukaryota; kingdom Viridiplantae; phylum Streptophyta; class Pinopsida; order Cupressales; family Taxaceae; genus Torreya; species Torreya grandis. Next base: position 607,059 of record JARHVA010006640.1, read on the forward strand.
TAAGAGCAGCAAGTCAGAATTTTGAATCAAGACGAAGGTCAGTTGTAATTTGCATCATTTTGTATCAAAGCTCAAGGTTTGAGTTCTTTGAGAAGCAGCTACAGCAAAGAATTAGGTATGGATGTTTTGTGAAAATATTGTTTTGAAGAAATTATATGTTGGTAAATTGTGTTGGGAAATTGTGTGGAAAGTGGTATGCAGCAAAATCGATCCAAATAAAGGTAAATTGAAGCTTGAAAGGAAATCAAGGTTCTTGAAGACCTTGAAAGAGAAGATTAGTGATAAGAAGAAGATCCTCCTAGACAAGATGGAGGTATAAACAACCCTGAAAGGTAGATGGTTTGATTTGTTGTACTTATGTTTTGCATTTATAAAGTTGGAAAAGGTAGAAATTTTTGAATTTTGATAAAGAATAGAATAGCAGTAGGGCTTGAAAGGTTTGAGAGAGAAGTGAAAAAAAAACCTTGAAGTAGAAAGAAAGGAGTGAGTAACAAGAGAAAGTCCAAAAGCCATAGAGGCTTGAAGAACAAGAAAGAGAGCTAGTAAGGTCCTGGAAAAAGGTAAAGATAGAAGTTTGTATTCTTCTAATCAGTGTTTGAAAAGATAATGTATGTTGCGAGGTTGCAGGTTCAAGGCAGTCAAGCCATTGAGGCTTAAGAGGAGAAGAAGCCAAGGAAGGCTTAGTGGAAGAGCTAAGAGAAGCTCTAGAAGAAGAGCAAAGGGAATTGCTCAAGAAGAAGGAAGAAGATCCAAAAAGAAGTTTGGATAAGTTTGCCAAAAGACTAAGGTGAAACAGACTTAGGTGAGGTAAAGGATGGAGATTGAAGAGTTGAGAAGAGTGATAGAGGGACTGCCTAGAAGAAACATAAACCAGATAAAGAGAGAGAAACAAGAAAGAGAAGAAAGAAAGAGACAGAAAGAGGAAGAGTATCAAAGAGAAGTGAATGAGATAAAGGCAAGGATAGCCATGATAAAATGCATGGTAGAAAATATGGAAAACCCATGGCAAGGATGGGTAATGAAGAAGAAAAGAGTAAGATGGCCAGTTAGATTAGTGATGGAGAGAAAAAGAAGAAAAAGGCTAAAAGTTGCCTTAAGGAGAGAGATGAAGAAGCATAAACAACAAGGATAAGCTCAAGAATGAAGAGCTTAGAGAAAAGTTTCAGTTAGAAGAGAAATTTTAGTTTGAAGAAGAAATTCAGTATGAGACGGATCTCATCATTGAAGAGATGGACCAACAGCAAGCAATCACTCAAAAGATCAAGTGGCCAAATGTTTTTGTATCTGACATTTCATTTGATGTGTTGTTTACAGGAAAGCAAGTTGTGGAAAAAGGAAAAACATATGATCCAATGAAGATGTTCATGGATCAAGGAGGTGAAGCATCTCATGAGAGAGTGCTTAGACAAGAAGAAGAGGCTTGTTGTAATGCCTCAAGTGATGAAGATATGAAGAAGGATCAGCATAAAGAATTGATCAAGCAGGAAGAAGAAGTCCTTACTCAAGAGGACAAAAGAAATGAAGAGCTGCATATTGATGAAGAACAAAGGTATAGTGATCAAATTTCAGAATTGGAAAAGATTGAAGATGATAATTTTCAGTTGCATGATGTTGATATAGTTGATTTTGATTCAAATGTACTAATCACTAAGGAAGAAAATCTGAAATATGAAGGAGAAATGTGGCAGTTTGATCAAGCATCTACAGGTGAAGGAGAGTTGTTTGATAAGAAACAAGAAGGGGTAGAACAGTTGCAAGAAGAAGATGGAGAGAAGGCCAAATGCTTAGCCTTGACAATTGAGGAAAATATCTTGAAGGAGATAGAAAAACTTGATGGAGAGTTTCTAGTTGAGGAACCAAACAAGCTTTTTGTGTATCAAAGTAGAGAGCAGTTGTTGGAAGAGTTGGCAGCATTAGAATACGCCATTAATCGTGAAGAGAATACCAAAATTTGTCCTATGACAAGATTTGAGGAGGTAGAACGTTGCTGTGGAGAAGAAATGAAGACAAAGGACCAAGAAGTTACATTGGAGTAGCAAGTACGGGTTCAGAAATTTGGAGAGACCCAAGGGTCTCAAATGTTTATTTCTAACTTTGCTTTGAATGGTGATTATACAGGTTTGCTTGATAAGGAGGTGAAGTACTTGGAGAAGGGAGCTCTTCTAAGAGTTCAAAAAGCGAGAATGGAAGCTGATATCCTCATTCAAGAGGATGAATATGAAAAGAAGAAGACTGCAAAGAAGATGAAGAGGCAGCAAGATATACATTGGAAGATAAAGACAGCAAGCAAAAACAAACACAAGTGTGGAAGTCAAGAACATGCACATTTGTATGAAAAATTGAATGAAGAGGACATTTATTTTGTAAAAGTTTTTGGGCAAACAAATGAAACTCGTGAGCAGGAGCTCATGAAACTTTTTAAGCCTAGGAATATGATGCAGGAGCATCGAATGCTTAGATATGCTAGGGATATTTATAAAAAAAAAAAAAAAAACATAAATTCAAATTGTGGACACTTGTCAAAAGGAGAGGATAGGCTTATTTGGGTATTTAGTTATTGATAATCAAAATCAAAGGAGTCAGCCATAAGTGGCGTAGGATTGTTAGTAGTTAAAAAAATCTATGTTTAAAGCATCTTGTTGAGTCTTATTAGGAATTAGTTGGGTGGTGTTAATAATAAAATAGGATTATTTCAATAGGGGGAGAGAGAGAGTAGGAGTTTGTGTAGGAGAAAATCTGGAAAAGGACTGCAGTTTTATTGATTGTAACAGATTTGATGTGAATAAGAAAAATTCTTGTGTAGGTGCAAATTTATTCGGCTCTCTCTCTGTTTGTCATTTTTGGCTCTGCTCTGTGTAATTTCACTATTAAATTTCTGCTAGTGCTTTCAGTGTTGTAGCTTTTTAGGGAAATGTCTGAATTTCACCTGTTGGTGAGCCTTTAGGATTTTGGTTCAAATATTTTGTGCAAAGACTGCACCTTGGAGAGGGACGCGAGACCACAATCTAATGATCCATGTAATTACAGTCTTGGTTATCATGGCGATGGATGCAGTCCAAATAGGATGTGGATCGATCTATGAATAGGATCTACAATTGATTTCAAAAGAATGGTAACAATATATACATCAATATATATATATATATGTATTCTGCCTGGGTGTGGAGATAAATGCATAATTGTAGTCTATTTAAAGTGCTGAGAGTAGTTTAGTTTCTCTGCCAGAATAACCATAAGCAGTCCAGCAAAGAAGAAATTGTGATTACTGGTGCCGAAAATGTTTTTTTTTTGTCCACTGTGGTTATCGACAATCACAGTAATCTGAGAACCAAGCCGAGAGCAAGGAGAAGGGAAGAATTGCGTGGTGAAAAACTCAAGAAAACCAAGCTGGGTATGTAAATCGACAATTTTTAGGTTCAAGCATTCGTTTGATTTGAATATACTCTGCATAATCGACCAGGCTAGGCCGAATCCGAGAATAGGGTGGCAACAGCAGTTTAGTTCAGCTCTTAAAGACTTCTTGAAGAAGAGGAGGACAACGAAGATGATCTTTCCAAGCAGAACGTCATGGTTTTCTTTAGAATATACCTTGAGACTCATTTTGTTTTAATTGTTGTTAACCGACTACAAGAAAAAGGTGGGTTCTTGTGAGCACCCAGGCCGAGACGTGGATGAATTTGCTTGAAAGCCGCATGCTAGTTAAATCAGTAGCTGACAGTGCTCTTCGCTAATTTCCCAAGTCACTGCTCGCTTCCCTGCTAATGCCAATGAATCTGTGAATGCCAATGAAACTGCTAGCATAGCTGAAGCTGCTAACACTGCAAAAGGCACCAATACCAATGAGGTTGCCAATACTGATGAAGAGATGATATACAATTTAGACTCTTGTTGTAAACCTAATGAGATCTGGGCAATTGCAGGGTGAAGGAGGTCATTGATACAAAAGAAAGGGTCAAAAATACAACGCTGAGTGAGACTTTGAGGGAGGATACGTTTCATCAACGTGTCATTGGTCTAGATAAAGCCGTCAAAGCTATCCGTTGAGCCATCTGCTGTGTAAGGTGACATTGTTTTTGTTTGAAATACATACATGATTTAATTCTGTCAATTATATATATATATATATATTATCCTTGTTGGATGTATGCGGGTTCATTAATTGGTAGTCTAAGGAAGACATCAGTCCACCATTTGGTATCAAGCCCGTCTAGCTCAACTGGTAGAGCCTTTTGGATCAGAATGTTGTTTTGCAGAGATAATGCATTGTGTGAATACTGCAAACGCTGTTACTCAAGAGGAAAAGAATTCTGAAGAAAGTATTGTTTGGAGATTAAGAGCAGCAAGTCAGAATTTTGAATAAAGACGAAGGTCAGTTGTAATTTGCATCATTTGTAATTTGCATCACAAAATATCTTTGACTAATAAAAATATGTGGATATTTTTTAACAAATTTAGAGTATAATTATGTTTGAGTTATATTTAGTTTAGGATATGGTTCACAGTTAAGAAAACCAACTCCTATTTTGACTAAATCTCTAATATTAGGTGATTCACTTGTGTTATATTTCCATAATTATGTAGCTAAATATTTTAAGACATTGAATATAGCCTTGTATTTCCATAGGATCCTAAGAGAGAATTCCCACAAGTAATTGTTATTAGAAACATCATTTTTTATACATCTCCCAATTGATTTCATTAGAGTTTTTATATTTATGTGCAATGTTGAACTTGTTTGTCTGATCAATCATTTATTAATTATTTGACAACTCACCAAAGAAGTAATAATGTGTCAGGCAATGTTACCATATTTGGTATGTTTACTCACACCTACTTGATGGTATGCATTATTAAAATTTTGAACAATTTCCATGTTTACACCATAAATATTAGATGTTCGTAGTCCTAGGGTGTGCATTTTAGGTCTCATATCATGCACTTTCATCAATGTAAAAAACAATTAGCATCTTTGATATTTGTTTAATTTTTCAAAGTACAATTCCCAATTTTTTTTTTATCTTTTCATTTCATATGGTGCTCAAAAGTTTTTTAGGCATTGGTTTCAAAAAAAAATCATTAATTTAAATTAAATGCATGTGTCTTCTTTTCAAAATCCTAGGAGGTGTTCTTAGTGGTAAATTTGATTGATTTGGTGTTTCCATATTATTTTCTTCATTGCTAGTTTATTCATTCAAAGGAGTTCCCATATTATTTCTTGATTATTACTTTCACCAATCGGTGTTTCCATGTAATTTACGTCATCATGCATACTATCATGATTACCAAAATTAAAAACCTTAAAATTTGAATGTTTACTTTCATTGTAATTTATTATACTATAACAATTGACAATTTTAGTTTTAGAATTTGGTATACTATCATTATTCATTTAATCATTATTTGTGACAATTGATTCATTAGGGAGACTATACTTAATTATATAAATATTTCTTTGATTTTCTCTTTGCACATTTAATTCCTCTGGAGTTTTATGCTTTAAATTATTCTTATTTTTATTACAAAAATTATCACCCATGATTGCACAAAGTTGTCAAATTTTGAGGTTGAGGAAATAATACAACTATTAAAAAATAAACCTTCTTGATGTGCAATACCAAGTGTGGATAATGATCAAATAATTAAAAATAGACTTGTAATCTTTATTCAGCCATGAGTACACAAAGTTTTATACTATTGAGGGTGGGGTTAGTGATAAAATTAGTAAAACATAGATCTATAACATGTGTATAATGCAACATAATAGAGTACACAGGGGACATAACCCTTGATATTAAAAAATGATGTTGCTTATACTATTGATTTGTTTTTATAGTAATATAAGAGCCACATACATAATTTTATCATGTACATTATATTATTTGTATGAAAAAATACCCCTAAACCCTAAATTGTAAACCCTAAACCTTAAATCCTAATCCCTAAACCTGAATATAAAGAAACCATAAATTGTTAACTCTTAAAACCCTAAACTAATCATTTGATCCCTAATTACCATCATTTAGGCTAAGAATTATGTTAATAGGTATAAATTTGGCCCAAATCACAACAATAACTACCCCAATTAAATAATTCACTTGATATGTGATGGCATGGGGGCTAATGGAACCTAAAACATAATTTATTCTCACAAATAAGTTTAAACAACTCAAATTATCCTCAATTGCCTTCATGGTTAGACCCTAAACCTTACACCCTATATCACAAACCTTAAACCCTAATCCATAAACCATAAACCATAAAACCTAAACCTTATAACCTAAATTTTAAACCTTAGGCCTTGAGACCTAAACCCTAAACCTTATGCCCTAGATACAAAAATTTATTTAATCCCTAATCTTTAAACTTGAATCCCTAAAAACCCTAAACCATAAATTGTAAACTCAAGTAAAACTATAAACCAAATCATTTAAACCCCAATTACCATCATTTACACTATGAATTAGTTTCATAATCATAAATTTGGCCCAAATCACACCACTAAGTACCCTAACTAACTAATTCACTTGATCTATGATGACATGGGGACTAATAGAACCCAAAAGTGAAATTTGTGCTCAAAAATAGGTTTGAACAACTCAAATTATCCTTAATTACCTTCATGATTGGACCCTAAACCCTATACCGTAAAGCTTAAACCCTAAGCCATAAATAATAAACCATATACCCTAAATTGTAAACTATAAGCCCTAAGCATTATACCCTAGATACACTAAGTTCTTTATTCCCTAATCCTTAAACCCAAATCCCTAAAAACCCTAAACCAATCATTTAAACTCCAAATACCATTATTTAGACTAAGAATTAGGTTTATTTGGATGAATTTGGCCTAAATCACACCAATAATTTCCCTAATTGACTAATTCACTTGATTTGTGATGACATGGGGGATAATAAAACCCAAAAAAATAATTTATTTTCACAAATAGATTTAAGAAACTCAAATTATCCTCAATTACCTTTGTAGTTACACCCTAAACCCTAAACTCTAAACCCTAAATTATAAACCTTAAGCCCTAAAATATAAATCACAAACACTTAAAACCCTAAACCAATCATTTGATCCCTAATTACCATCATTTAGACTAATAATTAAGTTCACAAGAATAAATTTGACCTAAATCACACCACTAACTTCCCTAATTGACTAATTCACTTAATTTATGATGACGTGGGGGATAATCAAACCTTAAAACATATTATATTCTCACAAATAGGTTTAAACAACATAAATTATCCTCATTTGCTTTTGTGGTTGGACCCTTAACCTTAAACCCTAAGCCCTAAACCATAAACCCTAAACCCTAAACCCCAAACATTATACCCTAAATTTTAAACCCTAATCCCTAAACTAGGTAATCCATAGACCATGAACCCTAAAACCTATACCCTAAACCCTAAACCTTAAACCATAATCCATATACCCAAAGCCATATAACAACCCAAAACCCTAAATCATAAACTCTTAAAATCTTAAAACAATCATTTGAACCCCAATTACCATTGAATTTAGACTAAGGATTAGGTTCATATGGATTAATTTAGTCTAAATCACATAATTACCTACCCCAATTAACTAATTTTCTCAATGTGTGATAATATGGGGGATAATCTAATCCAAGAAAAACATTTTATGGTCACAAATAGGCTCAATTAACTCAAATTATTTTTAATTATTTTCATGATTGAACCCTAATCCCTACACCATAAACCCTAAACTAATTTATTTAGCCTCAATTAACATATTTTAGAGTAAGAATTGGGTTAACAAGGCTCAATTTGGCCCAGATCACATCAATCATTACCCTAATTGACTAATTAGCTCAATCTGTAATGACATGGGGGATAATTGAGTCCAAAATCACATGCTATAGTCATAAATAGGTTAAAGGAAATTAATTTATCCCTAATTACCTTTGTGATTAGACTTTATACCCTAAACCCTAAACTAGGGCTATATACCTTAAGACCTAAGCCCTAAATACTAAACCCTAAACCATATATCGTACACCCTAAACCTTAAAATAATTGATTTAATCCCACTTAACATCATTTATAGTAATAATTATGTTCATAAATGGCTCAGTTCAACATAAATCACATTACTTATTATCTCAACTAACTGATTGGCTCAATTTGTGATGATGTTGAGGCTAATTATGCCCAAAATCATATTTTTTAGTCATAAATAAGCTCAAACAGCTCAAAGTATCCGCAATTTCCTTCACAATTAGACCCTAAACCCTATACCTTATACTTTAAACCATAAAACCTAAGCCAAAATTATAAACCCTAAACTAATTTATAGTTCTAATTAACATCTTTTAGAGTAAGAATTATTTTCACAAGGCTCATTTTGGCCTAAATATCATCACTCATTAGCCCAATTGACTATTTAGGTCAATCTATGATGATATAAGGGCTAATTAAGCCCAAAACCATATTCTGTAGTCATAAATAGATTCAAGGAGATTAATTTGTCCCTAATTTCCTTCACGATTGGACCTTACATACCCTAAAACATAAACCCTATGTTGTAATCCCTAATCCTTAAGCCATGAACCGTAAACTATAAATTTTTAACTCTTAAAACTATCAAACAGTCATTTTAGCCGTAATAAAGAAACATTTATACTAAGAAAATTAGGTTCACATTTCTTTAATTACCATCCATGTGAAATGCACATTATTTTGCTTACATGGTAGTACCATATATGCAATAGTACTACATACCTGGTTTTTATATTTCACCTTTCAAACACATGCCTAAAGGCTCAAGAATGGCTTATATTTCCTATCCTGAGGCATGGACCTACAAACACATAGTGAAATTCATATTTTTGAATTAAAAAAATAAAACACACCTTTGGCCATGATAAACACTATGAATTTGATCATTTTTTTTGAAAATATTACTAAAACATTGACTACACTCTTCTTTTTCTAAATATATAATTTTTGTATATTTTTATTGCTTTAAGGTTCTTCTAAGTATATATATTTTTATCATTATATGTCATAATTATAAATGTTCATATTTATTTATGTATATTTTCATTCATTGATTCAAATTATATATATATATATATATATATATATATATAATTTGAATCAATGAATGAAAATATACATAAATAAATATGAACATTTATAATTATGACCTAATTCTAAACTAGACCTAATTCTATAAACATTTAAAAAAATCTATTTTTTTAATATTTTTGAGGTAGTTAAGGAAGGGTTCATAGTAGAATATACATTATTGATCATATTTCAGGGTCTATTGACTTATGAAATTAGTTAAAAAAAATACTCATTAATTAATTTAAAAAATATATAGGTTGAAAACTAGATGATCTTATCTAAATTTACACCAAAGGATTTAAAAATAAATAAATGATGCTAAAAATGATAGGCCACATGAAAATATATCTACTCTAATTTTTAAAAAAAATAGTACTACCTCTTCAAATTTATAATGTTTGACCTACTTATACTTGATCATTTCAAAAAACAAAATTAGTAGTCTAGAAATTAGACTCAAAATTCTATAATTCAAGTTCTTATAACATATTTAAATTTTTATTGTATGTGTCTTAAATAATTTGTACAAGTTGAGGCTTCTTATTTTTTAGGAAAAACATGTCCACTTAAGACCCCCTTTTGGCCCCATAATTACATACACTTACCCTATAGAAATGTTGTGCCTAATAATACTTTATATAAAAATGGGAGGATATAACATAATACATCTGTAACAATTGATTAAAATTTTATTAAAAAAAAACTAATAAGAGTTCTATTGATGCTTCTAAATGTACCATAGGTGCTCTTAGTGTTTAAAGAACACTTCTCATTTTATAATTCAAAGAATTCAGAGCATGAATTATAGGTATTTGGCAATTAGGATGCCTGTGGTGAAATAGTAGCAAAGCAAAGTCGATTGTTCCATAATATTTATCTTATTTGGTGGTTGGGATCCACCTTGGTTCATCCCTTGATACTCTTGATAATCCTTAGTCAATGGCTGATGTTATTCTAAACTAAATGGATATTAACATTGAAATCTAAGCTATAGTGAAGATCTTTGTTAAAAAAAAGAAAAGAGGAGAGGGTAAGGTAGAAAGGAAACAAGTGGGATTCTAAGTCTTTACCTTATAAATTATGAAAAAAATTTGGTTCCCTATACATAAATATAAACCAATATATAACGTAAAATAGCTAATGCTCAATTTTCATTACAAGCTAGGGTAATTTTTGAGGATGAATTAAAGTTACAAGTAAGAATCAAGAGTAATTTTAATATTTTATTACTACATCTAAATAGCTAATTCACATCTTTGATGTAGAACAAATTAAAGTGAAGAAACTCAAGATCTTTTCAACTAACCTAGCATAGCACAGATTAACAACCCTATAAATGAGAAAATGTAGTTCAGGAATTTAAAAAACCATTCAAATTCAAGATCTAGACAAATAAGTGAGACAAAAGCTAACTATCAACACAACAAGATGGAACATATTTACATAATTCCTTAGCTATATTAATTGGTGTGAGTTTACAATTTTTTATCAAAAATCTTTCCTTTTACATAATGGTAACACTACCTATTTATAGAAAACATAGGCAGTGTACCAATCAATTCTCAAGATACACATGCTTACATTATGGAAAATTGTCCTTGTATGATAATTATACTATGAACATGACCTTCTACATTGGATTGACCTAAAATTATATATGCTGACAAAATAACATTATATTTATATAATAAAATATTCCATTTTTACAAAATATATGCAAAATTACAATGTATAGAATCTTCTATTGGGTTGGTGGTGGGCCTCCTAGCTATGTTTGTTGTAGGATGTTCTTAGCCTTAGTATGTTGTTCATTGATCATCTCAATATCTATTTAAAGCTTCATCAAACATCCCTCTTCTTGATCTGCAAGTTTGTCAAATTCTTTGTCATTTATCAGTATGGCCCCCTTGATGCTCTAAGCCTCTATTATTCACTCACTTAAATTGAAGATGAGGTCCATTATGCTACGGTTCTCATCACTATACTGGCCATGGCTTCTCCCTCTTATCTCCTAGATGGTGGTAGTGGCTCTTTTTTTGAACTCTTCATCATCAATCAAATCCATAATAGTGGGTTGTGAAGACTCTATCAACATTATTCCCAAGAGCTTCTTAATCATGCTAATCAAAGCTTCATCTTCTCTTATGATTTTAATGAAAATGTTGTCATGTGCTTAAATCCTTCACCTTGTCAACTACAATGCCTAAGATTTCACTTAAGTGTCCCAAACTAATAGACTTGAACTCTAATATCTATCTCTTTACTTATACATTGATGAACTCAGCAATTTGGTCCTCTGAAGCCTACCACTAGATGACCAAAGCCTTACCTACTTAAGCTTATTGCATTCAAGCATCATCTCTGAGCTTCATAACCTTCAAGGATTCAAATGTGTCAAAGTAGGACTCATTCAAAAACTTGATCATATCCTTAGGCATAGAGAGGATGACCTAGACTTCCAAATACTATTTTTCATTCCTTAAGTTGATAATTTATTGCTTCAATCCCCTATTTCCAACCATTGTTTATGCTTACTAGGCTCCAACCAGGCTCTCCACATCCTCCTAATGGATGGGATGTTCTCACACTACTTGTCCTCCTAATAGAGTTAAGCTTGTGAAAGGTTCCACCTTTTTAAAGGTGAAATCTTCTTTACCAACCACAACTTTCCTTTTAGTGATCTTCTCTAAGACTGTGGTATCTAGATTGAATTAAATTATAGTGGTAGGCTTAGTTAACTGGGTAGATTTTGGGATTTCAACTTTAGTGCTACTAGACTCTCCTAGAGCATCCATTCTCTTTCCACCAACTCCTTTTTCCTCTGCTATTCTCCTTTTCTCTTGTTCCTTCATCATCTCTACAATCTAGGGTTGGAGGTCCTCATCAATTTTGATGCTTTGAGTCAAGGCCCATGAATGGGCCATGGCTAGAATATTTTACAGCTTCCTATAAATGAACCAATTAGGAATGACTGACCCATGGATGGGGAACTCATCACTAAAAAAGTTTATTTATTGGGCTAGATGCATAAATGGGAGTTTTGGCCTTTTGGAATTGATAGTGATAAGGGCTAACTCAGTGTTCCTCTTCCTTTGGCCAGTAGTTGTGGCTAAGGCTATCTAATGTTCTTTCATTTTATCCTTCTCAGCCCCCTCCAATTATCTAGGAGTCTCTTCAAGTTACCCTACTTGGGTAGTAGGGTCTTCATCCATTTCTTCCCTATCTAAACCATAAACCTCCTCAAGAGCTTTGAAAACCTCTTCCACTATCTCATATGGCTCAAGAGCCACCATGTCTACAAATTGCATCAGAGGTGGTGGTTGTTGTGGAGGACCAATTTGTTCCTTTTCCTGGTCCTTCTTCTAATTACTACTTATCAGGGTCTTAAAGAGGTGGAAAAATTGTCTAAGGGGGTGCTTGTGATGTTGACACCTCTACTTGGGAAGATCCTTGAGGTGGTCTTGAGGTAGAAGGAAGCAAATGATATTGAAGAGGGTGCATTTACCAAATGTCCTCTATTGGCTTATTCTTATGTATCAACCTATGCTCTATTTTGGCATTACACTCATTCAATCTTGCCAACACATCCTCAAAACTATTTGCCCTAGTGTAAATGTGGTCAAAAACCCTAGGTTGATGCTCATATACCTATTTGAACATCTTCTTGTCTTGAAAATGATTCTTTATTATTATTCTAAGATCCCACATTCTAAGTTGATCCATTTGGAATATAAAGGCTCTTATTTTCTTAGACATAATGTCTATTTGCCTTTAATCTTTTAGTATGGTCCTTCCAATTATAAGAGGGAAGGGATGGAGGGGGCCCTTATTTTCTTTACACACTCCATCAATTCCATTGAGGAGCTGGAAAGTAATTTCTTGCTTAGCAAGCTTGGGTGGCACATAGATAGGTAATATAAAAGGTGAGGACATGGTTCCCTCAGTTCTAATTACTGTGCAATCTAGATAGTAACATACATCCCCCATCATCTCCACATATATCTTGATCAGGGGGTACATCCTAGGCATGGGAAATCTAGTGATAGCCTCCACTAAGGAGGCATAGATGCCATCATAAATTAATTACATGTGCTTTTTATACTTAAAGATATATAGTTTAGAGTAGTGGTGAGAAACTAATATTTTACTTTTGGGAGACCAATTCTTGATATGTGGGAGCTTGGTGGAGGCCATTAAGGCACCAAGAAGGTAAGACACCATGAAAAATTATTTGTTGGTCTTTCTCTTGATGTCTATAAATTGTTGACCTAGGTGAATACTTATCATTTCCTCAATAGTAGGGGTGAGTTATTGCTCTATTAGGAAATATACATATGAAACCTAGGTGGAGTTAACATAAGTAGTTGTGGCAGCCCCAAAGATGTTATTTAGAAAGGTCATGACAACCCTAATCCCTTCCCTAAATTAGGCAATTGTAATTCTACCTTGGAAATCTCTAAAAACATAGTTTCCCTTATTAAGCCAAGGTCTAAGGATAATATCTAGGTCATTTTGGGTGGTCTAATCCTTAATTATGGGTAAATCCACATGGGACTGAGGGAGATTATATTAAACCTCGGAGGCTATAGGGGTAACATAATCTACTTTCTTAGATGTGCCATCCCTAACAATCCAATCCTCATCTACTCTACAATATATTAAAAGAGGAGTAAGCACATCAATGTAATGAGGTACATCTAGTTTGGCAACTACATGGTGGAGACTGGTCAATTGTACTACTACTAGGTCCTTGTATTTGATGTTTATTACTTCAATTTTTATTTCATTTTGGGTAAGGGGCTACATCTCATTGATGGTGAATAAAATCTAAGACCAGTTATTACACCCATTGTTCAATGCCTTGGTGTCCAACTCTGTATCCTTGAAAACTATACCCAAATGGTTCATAGATAGGTAGAGTTCAACCTCTTCCTACCATTATTATTTTCCCACTACCATTGTTTCTTAAAACTTAAAAAAATCTTAGCACTGACTTGATAAAAACCTCTAGATTGCTCTTTTTTATGATCAAAATTGATTAGCAAGCTTCAATTATAATTTGACCATTCACAGTTTCCCCTTTTATGCAAGTTTTAGGTCTTTTGGGAGCTTTAATGGTAGAGGTGAATGGGATTTAGGCTCTCTCATGGCTCAATATTTGATTTAAACTTGATTTTATACCTTTGCATTTTTAGGTGGATAAAATCCAAGTTCTACCATTTTTTCCCTACATGGATCATATGTGGCCTCCATTAATCTTCCTTTCATGACAATTTTCACATTTGTCTGAGGGACAACTAGCTATTGCTATTTAAATTCCTTTTTTTTCTTTGCACCATTGGATCAAGATCAATGTATTCAATGTGAACCATTGATCACAATCTTAGTCCTTTTATCTCACTAGTCACTATAAGTCTTAAGTCCCAAAATTATGCCACCTAGCATGTTCTCATGACGTTGATCCCTAATCCCTCAGATTTCTGCATGTGTCAAGATTTTGAGCCCCTTGAGTTTTTCTTGAACATTTTAGACCGTTAGATCAAATTGGTATGATCATGTGAGGGCCATTGTATCCTATAAGATACATAATGTTTAAGTTAGTTTGAAGGTTTGATTAAAGACTTAGGTTAAATAAATTACTCTAAGTTTATTTAAAATATAAATGTAAGGACCATTAAAATAATCAAAGCATGCCCCCTACCTAGGAAAAAATGTTATATTAACTTAAATTTGATGGTCTCACTACCATCATAGACATATTCATAGGCATCAAATGATATGAGCATTAACATCAAATTTAAGTCCATGACGTCTCTATGGTCTAATGAAAAAGTGCCACATGACACCCTCATATATATTCCAAGGATCAAGGACTTAATGTGCTTTGTTGGATTGGAAGAGTGATGGCTGTTGGATCAAGATTTGAGGCATTCCACATGATTAGCCACATTAATTAAGTGGGGCCCTTGCTGATGTACTTTGGTGTGAGTAGTTTCCATTTGGCATCCTCATGGTGATTTGACCTTTCAAACCTTATCTCACACTATCAAATTGGACCCCATGATGAAGCATATATTATTGTATCTTCCTTTATTATGCATCGTCAAATCAAGTTGCACATTCAAGTATGGGATGTTGGATCCTTCAAGATGTAATAAGTTTAAGTTAGGACCTTTAGTTAATAAAACTTAGGATAAGCTTTTATTATAAGGCCCCATTCATATTAATAAATACAAAGGGAGCCTTAGGATAAAGGCTTAGGCCAAATTTTCATTAAAAGGGGGCCTGACTTAAAAAGTTAAAGGGGGCCTTGTCAAGGTACTTCACAGGGTGGTTAGGATAACTAAATATATTTAAAATAATATATAAGGACTTAATATTAAGTTTTAGTAGCATTAATAAACATGACTAAGCCCTAATATAAAATTAAGATTAGGTCTAAAATATTATTTTAAACATCCTCACCAAAATACTCGCACCAAAATTTGAATTCAAACTTGAGGGTTTCAAACCTAGGATTTTAAACTCGGGGTTTTTTGAAAAAAAGGGATCAAAGTTAAGCCTTAGCAAACCAATTATTAGCATAACTCTGGTGGATCTTTTTCCTAGTAAAAAATTAGTATTTTCCATGAAACTTGTATTTCTTACAAAACAAGGTGAAATGTTAGAAGCATTTAGCACACTAGGATTTAAATTAAAAAATGCCACCTTATCACAATGGATGATCTTCAAATTTACCAAAACTGAAGAGCAAAACCAAATTAATAATAACAAGTTTTAAGACATCTCAAAGGCCCCAATTTTAAAAATTAGGGGTCTATTGGCCCCAACAAATGATGGCTCATAGGGGAAACATAGCCAAATGTTAGAACCTAGGGATTCTAGTTTACATCAATAAATAGGTCCTTTATTATATTGGATCCATATAATTATTTTAGGTATGCTCATGGTTGACATAATATTTATACCTACAAACTTAATTTTAAACCTACTAGGATATAGTAATGTTATGTGTGTGTTTTGATTCCACTTACTATTTGTCATGGGATTTAGTGAACTTCCAGGTTTCATGTCTTTGATCATTTACACTGGCTAGTAGCTCATTTAGGCATGCATGGGGGGTTGTTATTTTAGCTTAGGAAGGCTTGGGTGTTGCTCTTCTATCAGCCAACAATATATAGCCTTGATAGAGATGCCTTTGGCTCCACTCAAGTCATTGCTCCACTACCAACTAGATGTCCATAGCCTTGGTAGAGATTACCCAAATCACTTATGCTTGAAAAGTTTCAACTTTTGCATTGAATTCTTATTTTTTATATCTTTTGACATATACTTAATGCTTTCAAAAAGTTTGGGAACCAAGATAGCTAGGTTTAAGGATTATATTTAAGTGTTTTGATTTTATAAAATCACCTATGGCTATAACCATTATGCCAAGTAAGGATGTCTTGTTAAGTGCAAACATGGTTTTATCATAACAGGTTAAACTAAATTTTAGAAGTGTAACTCTTCTTAAAACCACATTCAGATCAAAATAATTTTTAGGTTTGTATATATAAAGGTATCTCTTCATTGTCCTTTACCATTTTCCTCATGTTATAGCACCTATCTCATATTTTAGGTTCATGGCCATCAAATTCATGGGGGTTCATACCCTAATTAGTAAATCTTTGAAGTTTCAAGGAGACAAGATATTTTGAGCACCATACTATCTAGGAAGATCAACCAAGCTAAGGAAAAAAGTAAAAAAAAAAAGAAAACACAACAAAATCAAGCCCACAATAAGAAACAACCAATGATAACAAAAGTAAACAAATATATACAAGCAAGATAAGAAAGAGGAGTAGAAAAGGAAGCTAACTAGCCTACCTACTCTAACTTAAATATTATTACATATTTTATTCCATGAATATCCCTAATGGAGCTACATCAAAGTAATGCTTGAGATATTTCCCATTGGTGGGCAATGTGAACTCTACTCCTTGAAGATCCTTCAACTTCAAAGTATTGTTGCCAAGTGTGTCAATAATCTGATATGGGCCAATCTATAGAGGTGTGAATTTTCCATGCTTGCCTTTAGGTTTAGATGCCTTATCCTAAATGAAGACTAGGTCTCTCTTTTTTAATACTTTCAATTTTGACCGTTTATAAAACCATCTCTTGACTATGATTTGATGCTTACTAAAGTTATCAAAGGTTTCCTCCCTTACATCTTCCATTTGGATGATATCTAGCAACCTGGAGTTTACAAGTTCTTGACTTTCCTCCATGTTTCCTACATAAATCTAAATGTGGGAAACTTGAGGGTGATAGTAAATATAGGTTCCTAGCCATACACCCATAGGAATGTTGATGCCTTTAGGGCTTGTTTAATTTTAAATTTATCTATCCATAGAGCATACTTGAGGATCTTGTGCCAAGACCTATGTTTGTCTTCAACTATTTTTTTATTGTCTTGATTAGGTTCTTATTGGTAGATTCAAAAACTCTGGGGGTAATGGTTTGAAGCAAACTTTATAGAAACACCATTATCATAAGCCCATTTAGTCATCTGTATTTACACAAAGTTTGATATATTGTCACACACCAAAGAGACTGGGGTTCCAAATATGGTACAAATGTTTTCTTCTAGGAAGTTGGTCACTTCCTTTATCTTGCATTGTTTGGTGGCTATAGATTTAGTCCATCTTGTCCAATAGTCTATAGTAGTAAGGACATATATATTTATTTTAGAATAATTAGGGTTAATTACTCCTATGAAATCTAATCCCCATTATGCAATGGGCTTATCAATCATCATTGGTTGCAAAGGCATGGCTACCTTTAGTTCTTTGGTGCTAAAGATTTAACAAGAATAACATTCTCTCACATGTTTTTGAGCATATTTGAAAATGGTAGGCCAATAATAACTAACCTTGAGGATTTTCTGGGATATTGTTCTCCCTGATGGATGTCTAGTACCTAGATTTTTGTGGAAAGTACTCTTGATTGGAGAAGCTTCTTCCTCAAAGACACACCTTAAATAGACTCCTTCAAAGTTTTTTATATATAATGCTCTATCTTTAATCATATAGTGAAAATCTTTGAGTCTTAGGGCTCTCTTTTATTCCCTTATAAGCCATAAAGGACAAACACCATTATTCAATAGGTGGATCAATAAATCATACCACTCATTGGGTTGGAAGTCTTATTATTTAACCTACATGATATATAGCTTGGGACTGGTATTGACAATCATTTGGACAAGGCCTTGACACCTTAACAACTTAGCAATTTTCATCTCTATATCATATTATTATAGAACTAACATCCACTTGCCTCTACACTCACCCAATTCATTTTGACATGGCATGAGCTTTATGGCTAGATCAGGTAAGATAGCTTGTATTTTGTTCTTGAGGATGTAATTCTTGAACTTCTTTACTTATTTTACTAGTGCATATGCTTACTTGTCAATCAAGGAATATTTTAGATCAACTTTTTTGAAATTAGTACTCATAAAAGCTATTGGGTGATCATTCCCATCAAATTTATGAGTTAGGATTGCTGCCATGGTGTGAATAGAAGCAAATGAATACAAGTATAAGTATTTTGAAAAGTTTGTGCTTATTAATATTAGGGCTTGACTAATTATTTCTTTGATATAATTAAATGATTTCTTGGACTCCTCATTCCAAGCAACTCTAGCATCCTTATTAAGCATGTTATTCAATGGCTTAACAATCTCAATAAACCTTGAGATGAGTTTCCTCACAAAGTTTATCTTGCCAAAGAATGACTTTATTTTATTTTGACTATTTGGAAGCTCTATATTATAAATATATTCTACTCTTTTAGGATGTATAAAGATCCCATCCTTAGTGATAACATGACCTAGTAACTTCCCTTCAGTAACACAAAAGATGCTTTTCTTAGGGTTAAGATAAATACCATACCTTTTACATCTCTCAAATACTTGATAAAGGAGTGTGAAATGATCCTCCCTCTTTTTAGAGAACACTATTAGGTCATCCATGTAGATAATGATGCACTTGCCAACCAAACCTTGGAAATCATGGTCCATGGCTCTTTGGAATGTAACCCCTACATTTATTAATCCAAAAGGCATCCTCTTGTATGCAAACTTTACCCATTTAGTAGTAAAGATTATCTTCATTCTATCCTCTCTATCAACTAACACTTGGTTATATCCTAAAAATCCATTAAGGAAAGACATCATGGTAGATCTTGAAACAACTTCTATTACTTGGTCCAGAGAGGGCAAGGGGAAATTTTCCTTTTCCAATGCTTTGTTCAAGTTCTTAAAGTTAATGCATAACCTAATTTGACCACTCTTTTTTTATTAGAACCAGATCAGAAACCCAAGTTGAATACTAAATGGGAAACACAATCCTTGCATCTAATATATTTTTGACTTCTTTATATATCATGGGTTCTAAGATAGGGTTAACAGGCCTCTATTTCTACTTGAAGGGTTTACAATTTTATTTGATGGGTATACTATGAGTGATAACCCTATGATCAAAGATTTTCAAATCATCATAAGACTAGGATATTATGTCTTTATACTTGGTGAGCAATTCTTTAGCCTTCCCATTTTCCATTTCTGTGTAAGCCTTCCCTATATTAACTTTCTAGGGTTGATCTTGGGGTCTTAGATTTACTGCATTGTAATCTTTCCCACTTACCTTGGTGACCTTAGTATTTTTAGTGAGTTTATCTTGGTCAAAAAATATTTCTAGTGAAACCATCCCTTTAGATATCTTTTTATCACTCAACTAGATGATCTTGCCCCTAAACTCCCTTTTAGGGGTGCATTCATCAGTTTCATCAATAATATGAGCTTAAAAATCTTTTGAATAAGTCATGAATTCTAAGATCTATTGATCATCATTTTATACTTGGAAGTGATTCACATTATTTGGGATTGAGGGGCAAGGTACTAACTCAATACTAAAGTTAGGAGAATCTTCATCAAGCATGAGGTTGGCTATAGTAGAAGCTAGTTCATCAGTAGTCTTATTTTCTTTTTTAGGGATAAAGATGGTGTTGAATACATAAAAGGGATTTATTAGATCCCAAACATTAAATTTATACCTTTTGAGGTATGAATCTTACACTGGTATTTGCTTCTCACCTGATTGACTACAAGTTTATAGTCCCCACAAACTAGTAGCTCTTTGACTTGTTTTTTAATAGAAAATTGTAACCCCAAAATGAGAACCTCATATTCAGCCAGGTTATTGGTGTATGGGAATTATAGTCTATAAGATGCATGATATTTTTTATCAGTAGGGTCTATTAAAACAATACCAAATCTAGATATAGACTTGCATTTATCATCATCAACATAAAGTTTCCATAAACTAAGTATAATAGGAGTGTCCTAGGAACCAACCACTTTTATAGTCTCTAAGGTCAAGACTCCTAAGTTAGAATCAAGAAAGTTTACCCTTTCATTGATTACATTGTATTCATTTATCATGTGCTTCATTATTATCTCCCTTTCCACCCTTATCTAATTTGGGACACCTTTCCATGGTAGCCATAGATGTAAACAATTAGTAGACATATATGTATTTAAGGCCTTAGTCCATTCTCTACTTAAAAGCAGTCCATATGCATTGAGAATGTCCACTACTTATATGTCAATAAATTTTTACACTCTGGATTCACTGGCCAACTACATGTGTACATTTAATAATTCCCTAATGACTTTAACCTTTGACTTATTAATTGGGTAACCACCCTTTCAAACTTGATTAGAGTCAGTCCTAGTTGTTCACATATTCCTATAAGCCTGATATTGGTTGAAGCCCTAGAGTTCAAAAGACAATTTTAGAGGATTTTACCAAATATATTAAATGTGAGAAGGAATGGGGAAGATTCTACCTTGGATTTTTGCATGGTTACATTTGCACTATCAGTCATGGGTGGATTCCCAGGTTTCTTAGACAAAGACTCTAACAACAAGTCTCTTTGTTTAGTAATTTGAGTTAACTCATGCAAAGTAATATTGGCCTTAATTTTCTTCATGTCTTCAACAATGTTATAGCTAGTCTTGCTTGGTAAATCATCACTAGGCTTGTAAGAACTTCTTTTGGATGGTTTAAGGTCATTTCTAGAAGTAGTGTTAGGAGGGGTCCCATAGTTAATAGGAGGAGTTGAAATGGTCAAACGTTTTTTCTACTCCCTATTCCTCAAAGGGTAGGTCCTCAGGAATTACTAAAATGCTTGAATCTCTTCAAGAATATTTTTTGGATCATTATCTTCTTGAAAAGGGAATTGGAAGGTTTTTACCATGTGGACCTAGTCTGATGATATAGACCCAAAAGAATTTCTAGTAATATATTTTTTAGGGGCCACTTCAAATGTATCTTGTTCTTGAGAAGATTCAAAGGCTTTATATAATTCAATGCAATCAATCTCACCATGTTTAGTAGTGGCATGCACTCTATAGTAGTAAATCAAGGCAATGTCTATGAGATTGATGTCCATGGTTTTATTACTAGCAGAGGGTTCATTAGTCTGGTTATTTTTATAGAAGCTATCATTATGAAACCTGTTTCCTAGTCTGTTGAAATTTTAGAAAGTAAAGTTCCTCCCAAAAATCTCACCAATATTACCAACTTGTTTTTATAATTGAAGAAAATTATTGCTAAGTTTTTTAACCATCTTTAATATAGACTCATTCTCACTCTTAGGGGTCTCAAAATTGTGGACCTAATTATTGCTTGTACTAGAAGTTAGTGTTAAGGCCTTTTGATCATTAGTAGAAGATCCATTAGTGGCTTGGTGACTCAAAAATCCTAGATTTTGATTAGGAGCAACATAACTAGTAGGCAATATGCTCAGAGTTGGGATTTGATTAAGAGCTAGGGATTTTCAATTATTATTGGGAAAAAGGTTTAGTGTAAGGATATGTGGGTTAACATTGGGAATGGAGAAATCCATTTGACCTTGTGGTTTCATTTGATCACTGATAACTACTACCTTAGAATAGGCTTAGGCTAATGAAGCTATAACTAAGATAGATATCTTTAAGAATACAAAAATCATGGTATCTACTACATCTTTGTAGATCTCTAGGGGTAGAACATGATTAGGTTTTTAGGGTTCCATAGTCCTACTATACATTTTTTGGAATGTGGCATTGAAAGACCTTATAGGATCACTTGAATCTCTCTTGATGGTTGTGAATTATTGATAAATGACACAAGGACTAATAATTGTACCAAATTGATCAATGAAAATAGTGTTGAAATCATTCTAGGAGGTAATGCAATCATCAAGCAAATTGAGGAACCATTCTATGTTGTATCTTTGAAAGTAAAGGCAAATAGTCTACATATTACATCCTCATATATGACATTTAATAATATCAAATTAGATTTAAAGGACTTAACATGCTCATTTATAGTTACAATACCTAAAAGACTAAATATGGGTAAATACTTCTCAAGATTATGTGGTAAATCATGGACTATCCCTTGTACATTAATGGGGGAACTCCCTAACCAAGCCATACCTAGATGTGGTCTGAATGTAAAGGTACCTTGAATAGGTGAAGTGGGTAAAGACTTAGAAAGTCTTCATCTACCTTTATCATGCTTGGTTCTCTGATGACTTTATAGCTCAAGTAAAGACTCTCTTGTTTTTTAGCATGATATGGTGTGAATTCTAGGTAGTTCTAGCTTGAAGGTGTGAAACCTTGTTTGAAATATGGTGTATCAAGTTAATATTTATAAGAAGAAAGTACTAAACATGCACACTAGGCTAATTCTATAAATATTTATGTAGATAATGAAACAAGACATAAAATTTCTACTAAGGAAAATCGAGCAAGCATCTCACTATGCAAATATAATTGATATTTACAAGTTTGAGTTTGAGATGAACCAAAATCTACAAGTGATCACCTAATCTCTGATCAAAATAAGTCATTCTAATTTCAAATATTGTAAATCTACAAATTCAAATCTATATTTACCATATTTAAATAATCATTTACTAAATAACCATGATATTTTCTTTAATAAAGCACAAAGATATGTCAGAAACCTCCAAGACTACTAATATTTACACTTGGGAGCAAAGATCTACCCAAAGGTATAAATATGACACCAATTCTTGACTAATTAACATCAAGACACCCTCCTTCTAGTGCTAATAGAGCTTCTCATGTTGATGCCTCCAAATGTTACATAGGTACTCTTAGAGTTTAAAGAACACTTCTTATTTTAGAATTTAAAGAATTTAGAGCATGAGTTATAGGTATTTGGTAATTAGGATGCTTGTGGTAAAATAGCAATAGAGTAAAATAGACTGTTCCACAATATTTATGTTATTTGTCGGTTGGGAACCACCTTGGTTCATCCCTTGATACTCTTGATAATCCTTATTCAAAGGCTGATGCTATTCTAAACTAAATGAATATTAACAGTAAAATCTAAGGTATAGTGAATGTCTTTGTAAAAAAAAGAGAAAAGAGGAGAGGGTAAGGAAAAAGTAAACAAGTGTGATTGGAATTCTTTACCTTAAACATTATGACAAATTTTTAGTTCCCTAAACATACATCTAAACCAATTTATAATGTAAAATAGCTTATTCTCAATTTTCATTACAAACCAAGTTGATTTATGGGGATGAATTTAATTTACAAGTAAGAATCAAGTATACTTTTAATATTTTATTACATCTAAATATATAACACACATCTCTAATATTAAACAAATTAAGTGAAGCAACTCAAAATCTTTTCAACCAACCTAACATAGCATAGATTAGCAACCTTGTAAATGAGAAAATGTAGTTCAAGAATTAAAGAAACCATTCAAGTTCAAGATTCACACAAATAATTAAGATAAAATCTAACAATTATCAACACAACAAGATGGACCATCTTTTTGGAATTTCTTAACTATATTAATTGGTGTGAGTTTACAATTTTTTCTCAAAAATATCTCCCATTACATTATGGTAACACTGCTTTTTATAGAAAACATAGGTGGTGTATCAATCAATTCTCTGCTTACATATGCTTACATTAAGGATAGCTATCCTTGCATGAAAATTCTATAATATACATAACTTTCTTATTTAGACTAACCTAAAATTATATATGCTAATAAAATAGCATATATTTATACAATAGAATATTCCACTTTTACAAAATGTATGTAGAATTACAATGTATAAAATATTCTATTAGGTTGGTGGTGGGCCTCTTAGATATCTTTGTTTTAGGATGTTCTTAGCCTTAGTATGTTGTTCATTGATCATCTCAAGATCTACTACAAGATTCATCAAACATCCTTCTTCTTGATCTATCATTTTATCAAATTCTTTATTATTTCTCAGCATGGCCTCCTCGATGCTCTAGGCCTCTATTATTTGCTTGCCTAAATTGAAGATGAGATCCATTATCCTATAGTTCTCATTGATGTATTGGCCATGGATTCTCCCTCTTATCTCCTCAATGGTGGTAGTGGATCTTTGTTTGAACTCTTCATCATCGATTAAACCCATAACAGTGGGTTATGAAGGCTCTATGAACATTGTTCCTAGCAATTTCTCAATCCTACTAATCAAAGTTTCATCTTCCCTTATGATTTCATTGGCATTATTGTGCCATGTGCTTAAATACACACCTTATCAATAAAAATTCCTAGGATTACACTTAAGTGTGCTAGACTAATAGCCCTAATGTCTAGGATTTATCTTTTTACTTGTACATTGATGAGTTCATTAATTTGGTCCTCTAAACCTACCACTAGATGACCAAAGTTTTAACTACTTGAGCTTGTTGTATTAAGGTATCATCTGTAAGCTTTATAGCCTTCAAGGCTTCAAATATGTCAAAGGAATCATTCAAAAACTTGATCATATCCTCAAGCATAGAGAAGATGGCCTAGACTTCTAAGTCCTATTTTTCCTTCCTTAAGTTGGTAATCTATTACTTTAGTCCCCTAATTCCAGCCATTGTTTGCATTGATTGGGCTCTAACCAAGCTCTCCACATCCTCCTAATGGATGGGATGTTCTCCCACTACTTGTCCTCCTACTGGAGTTAGGCCTATGAAAGGTTCCACCTTTTGAAAGGTTAACTCTTACATATTAAATGTAACTTTCCTTATGGTGATCTTTTTTAAGCTTGTGGTATCTAGATTGAAGTAGACTATAGTGGTAGTCTCAGTTGGGTGGATTTTGGGATTTCAACTTTGGTACTATTGAACTCTCCTAGAGCATCCATTCTCTTTCCACTAACTCCTTTTACCTTCATTATTCTCCTTTCCTCTTGTTCCTTCATCATCTCTACAATCTAGGGTTAGAGGTCATCATCAATGTTGATGCTTTGAGTTAAGGCCCATGAATGGGCCATGTATAAAATCATTTACAACTTCCCATAAATGAACCAATCAGGAATGACTAGCCCATGGATGGGGAAATCATCACTAAATAAGTTTATTTCTTGGGCTAGATGCATAAATAGGAGTTTTGGCCTTTCAGAACTGGCAGGGATAAGGGCCAATATAGCCTTCCTCTTCCTTTGGCTAGTATTTGTGGCTAAGCCTATCTCATGTTATTTCCCTTTATCCTTTTCACCCCCTCCAATTATCCAGGAGTCTCTACAAGTTGTCCTACTTGGGTAGTAGGGTATTTAACTATTTATTCCTTATCTGAACCATAAATCTCCTTGAGATATTTGAAAACCTCCTCCTCTATCTCATATGGCTCAAGAGCCACCATGTCTAAAAAATCTAGTGGAGGATGTGGTTGTTGTGGAAGACCTAAAGATGATGCTCCCTCTCCTAGTCTTTCTTCCAATTACTACTTACAAAGTTCTTGAGGAGGTGGTAAATCTTTTTGAGGGGGTGCTTGTGATGGTGACACCTCTGCTTGGGAAGATCCTTGAGGTGGTCTTGTGGTAAAAGGTAGCAAATGAAATTGAAGAGGGTACATTTTCCAAACGTCCTCTATTGGCTTCTACTCATGTATCAACCTATGCTCTATTTTGGCATTGCACTCTTTCAATCTTGCCAACACCTCCTCAAAATAACTTGACCTAGTTTAAATGTGGTATAAAACCCCAAGTTGATGCTCATATACCTATTTGAACATCTTATCTTGTAAATGATTCTTTACTACTCCTCTAGGGTGCCACATTCTAAGTTCATCCATTTGGAAGATAAAGGCTCCTCTTTTCCTAGACATAATGTCTATTTGCTTTTAATATTGTAGTGTGGTCCTTACAATTATAAGAAGGAAGGGATGGAGGAGGCCCATCTTTTTTTATTTTCACACTCTAATTCCATTGAGGATTTCGAAAGTAATTTATTGATCGTCAAACTTGGGTGGCACATAGATAAGTAATCTGAAAGGTGAGGACATGGTTCCCTCAATCCCTATTAGTATGCAGTCCAAATAGTACCATACATCCCCCATCATCTCCACATATCTCTTGATCATAGGGTGCATCATAGGCATGGGAAATCTAATGATATCTTCCACCAAGGAGGGATTTATGCCATCACAAATGAATTACATGTGGTTCCTATATTTGAAGATATATAGTTTGGAGTAGTAGTGAGAAACTAAGATTCTACTATTGGGAGACCAATTATTGATATGGGGGAATTTGGTGGAGGATAATAAGGCATCAAGTAGGTAAGACATCATGAAAAATTATTTGTTGTTCTTTCTCTTGATGGCTATGAATTGCTAACCTAGGTTAATTCTTATCATTCCCCCATTGGAAGGGGTGAGTTGTTCCTCTATTAGGAAATATACATATGAAATCTAGGTAGGGTTAACATAAGTAGTTATGTCAGCCCTAAATATTCTATTTAGAAAGGTCATGACAACCCTAATCCTTTCCCTGAATCATGCATTTGGAATTATTCCTTGAAAATCTCTTAAAACATAGTTTCCCTGATTAAGCCAAGGTCTAAGGATAATATCTAGGTCATTTTGGGTGGTCCAATAATTAATTATGAGAAAATACACATGGAGCCAAGGGAGCTTATAGTAACCCTCAAAGGCTATAAGGTTAACATAAGCTACTCTCTTGGATGTGCTATCCCTAACAATCTAGTCCTCATCTACTCTATAATCTATAAAAATAGGAGCAAACACATCGATATAATGAAGTACCTCTGGTTTTGTAGTCATATGGTGGAGACTAAACAATTGTACTACTACTAGGTCCTTGTATATGATAGTGATTACTTTAATTATTCTCTCATTCTGGGTAAGGGGCTACATGTCATTGATGGTGAATAAAATCTTGGACCAGTTATTATACCCATCATTCAATGCCTTGATGTCTAATTTTGTATCCTTAAAAACTCTACCCAAATGATCCATATATAGGTAGAGTTCAACCTCTTCTTGCCATTTTTGTTTGACCACTTCCATTATTTATTAAACCTTCAAAAACACTTAACATTGACTTGATAAAAAACTCTGGATTTCTTTTTTTTAATACTCAAAATTAATTAACAAGATTCAATTGTAAATTGACCACTCATAGTTTCCCCTTTTATGCAAGTTTTAGGTATTTTGGGAGGTTGAATGGTGGATGTGATTGGGATTTAGGGTCACTTGTTCCTCAAGATATGACTAAGACTTGCTTTTATGCTTTTTCATTTCTTGGTGCATAAAATCCAAGTTATATCATCTTTTGCCTATGTGGATCCCATGTGGTCTTCATTCAGCTTCCTTTCACAACAATTATCATATTTTTCTAAGGGACAACTAGCCATTGGTATTTAAATTTATTTTTTACTTTGTACTATTGGATCAAGATCCTTAGATCTAGCATGAATCATCGATCACAATCTTGCTCCTTTTATCTCATTCATCACTCTAAGTCTTGAATCTTATAATTATGCCACCTAACATGTTGTCATGCCATTAATCCATAATCCTTGAAATTTCTCCATGTGTCAAGCTTTTGGCCCCCCTGAGTTTCACTCAAACATTTCACACCATTGGATCAAATTGGTATGATCACATGAGGGTCATTGTATCCTTCAAGAAACACAACATTTACATTAGTATGAGGGTCTGACTAAATACTTAGGTTAAACAAATTACTCTAAGTTTACTCAAAATATAAATGCAAGGCCCATTAAAATACTTATAACATGCCCCCTACCTAGGTAAAAATGTTGGATTAACTTAAATATGATAGTCTCACAATCATCATAGATGTCTTCATAGGCATCAAATGATGTGAGTGCAAACGTCAAATTTAAGTCTATAAAGTCTCTATGGTCTAATGTGAAATTGTCATGTGGTGCCCTCATGGATCTTCCCAATATCAAGGACCTAATGTGCTTCATTGTATTGTAATATCCATGGCCGTTTGATCTATATCTCAGGGGTTGCAAATGATTGGTTGCATTAATTAGGTAGGACCCTTGCTAGTGTAGTTTAGTGTGAGTGGCTACCACTTGTCATCCTTATGGGGCTTTGAACTTTCAACCATCAACTCACACCATCAGATTAGACGTTGTGATGAAGTGTAGATCATTATATCTTCTTATTTTTCACATTATCAGATCAAGTTGCACATTTAAGTGTAGGCTATTAGATCCTACAAGATGAAATAAGTTCAAGTTAGGACCTTTGGTTAATAAAACTTAGGCTAAGATTTTATTATAAGGCCTCATTCATATTAATAAATATGAAGGGGGTCTTAGGAGAAATAGTTAGGTTAAATTTTAATTAAAAGGGGGCGTGTCTTAGGAAATTAAAAGGGGGCCTTATCAAGTTACTTCATGAGGTGGTTAGGATAAGTGAATATATTTAAAAGAATATGCAAGGACTTAATATTAATTTTATATTAAGGTTTAGTAGCATTAATAAACATGACTAGTCTCTAATATAAAATTTAGCTTAGGTTTAAAATATTATTTCAAACATCCTCGCCAAAATATTCTCACCAAAATTTGAATTCAAACATGAGGGTTTCAAACCTAGGATTTTAAACTTAGGGTTTGTTGAAAAGAAGGGATCAAGGCTAAGCCTTATCAAACCAACTGTTATCAGAACTCTAGTGGGTATTTTACATGGTAAAAAAACAACATTTTACATGAAACCTACATTTCTTACAAAACAAGGTGAAATGTTAGAAGCATTTAACACACTAGGATTTAAATAAAAAATGACACCTTATCACATTGGATGATCTTAAAGTTCTACTAAAACCTAGGAACATAGCCAAATTAATAATAATAAGGTTTAAGACATCTCAAGGACCCTAATTTTAAGAATTAGGGGTATGTTAGCCCCAAAAAGTTCAAGTGATATTCTAAGGGAAGTGCTTAGAAAAAATTTGATCAAATTACCTCCTCTACATCTTCTAAAGAGCTCAAAATACTATTGTGCATATCATAAAATGCATGGGAATCATACAAATAGTTATTTGGATTTTAAAAAGGAAATATAAAATATAATTTATACTAGCGATCCTATAATAGATAACACAAGTGAAAAAATAACTAGTATGGGTACAAAATCATAATTCTAAGCAAAAAAAATTATAAATGAAAACTTGGAGAAAGAAAAGATTCAAAAGGCAAAATTAGAGAAAGACAAAATAAAAAAGACATAAGATGAAAAAGATAAATTAAAAAAAGAAAATTTTGAAAAACAAATGTTATAGCAAGAAAAAGTAAAATTACTCAAAGAGAAGTTGGTAGCTCAAATTCAAAGGTAAGAAAAAATGCATTCTTAAAGTAGGGTTTCTAAAAAAGATGTAAAAAATCAAGAGAAATTTGAAAAATCTAAAGTTACAAGTGTGGTTGTAAATGAGTCAAATAAAAAACATTCATTATTTATAGATCCTTTGATTATTAATCCCCTTAGAAATGACAAGCAATATACATCAATGTTGTGATCAATAACTCTATTGTAATGAAAGTTAGTAGCATGACACTTCTACAATTTATTGGATATGATATAGAGCATTTGAGTAAGACTAATATATGTAAATAATTTATTGGATCCATCGAGCTACCTTTCACACTTGGTCCAAATACATGTTTAGTGGTATTTCACGTATGTCTTAGTTTGGTCCAATATAATGTCGAATTAAGAAGATCATGGATTACAATAATAGGGGAAAATGGATAAAGATCATAACCATGTCACATTTAAAAATTAAAGTTCCATGATCATAATTTCAAAATAAGATAGACATTATTTAAAGTAATAACAACAAACAAAAATCATGTCTTCAGCTAGTATACAAACATATATAAGTAATGTCATATCAGTAACAACACAAACACAATAAACATTAAAAAATAGAAATCATAAAGGTTAATGCCATCATATAGATTAGTTGATTATTCATATATAAATACTTCACACTCTTCATTTTACATAGAACACCATTACTTTATTTGAATTAATAAGTATATAAGTTGTCATTCCTAGACTCAGTTACAAGTTATTTATAGTTTTAGATAGAGAAAATTCTAATCAGACAATAATGTTGCATTGGATAGGAGTGCACCACCATGATTTCCATTTACCCCATTATTTTCCTAATGTGCAAAGACTATTATTTCTCAGTGACAAACCATACACATGCATTTTACAACATGTCCATACACTAGAAATCTCACCGGCAGCATCTAATATATAGGTTTCATCCTTCTATGGCTTCCCATTACTTATCACAACTTAGTCATTTCATTAAATTACATCTATCGATATGGACCATGATTTACTAACACATTTATTTACTATTATTTATCTAAGATATTAAATCTAATTTTATTCCAAATTACTTATGTTGATCAATTACGTATATCCATCCATGATTTTCATGTTTGATTTCCTGCTTCATGCCTTGTGTGTTTCATTTGTTTAGGGCATTTGAATATGTGATTATGCATAAATCTAGGCCTTTATTAACTATTTTCATGTGTGTGAGGACAATTTAACATGTTCTTATGTTTTCTTCTATGTGTGTGAGTGGCATTTGAACATGTCCCTTGTATGTGGCCCCATAAACTTCCATTTTCATGCCTTATGTGATTTACATGTACTTTATGATTGTATGCATCATGGCCATGACACTTGATTGTTTGATTAGTTTTCTCAAATTTTGATGCCATGATGGATATCTTGCATCTTCCCAATTTTTTATGACATGATGGATATCATGCATCCCTCCCTAAGCACTCATATTAATCTTCCAATAATAAGTTTTGATCACTTATATGAGTATATAATTTATAACATCTATATTTAAATTCACATTACATATTCTTATTCCTACATGGATCTCACATTATTATTATACTCAATTTATATATAATGTTGCCATGCTTATCTATGTTATCACTAATACTCACATTTACATATTTTAAATAACATCTATTGCATAAATTTTTATTTTGAGTTAAGTTATTATAAAGGATCAACAAATAACCTCAAAAGAGGGGGCACAAATAGTGGTTTATCTTAAATATTAAGCCCATTCAATACAATGTAAAGATATATACAAGAATAAATTTGTAGTCCTCATATAGTGGATCAAATAGCGTACTCAAAAAACACTCAGAGAACTAGCTTGGATAAGAGCACTCAAAATGGAAAGGATCACACCCCAATATTGTCCAAACATGGTGATATTATCATATTTCTCAAAAAATAGTCTATTTTAAAATTTATTAGAATATCAAGAAATTTAGATCAATTTGCAACAGAGTCATAGTCTCGATTTTTAGAATTTACTTAGATTTTATCTTAGATTTGATCAGTTTGGGGCCATCATGTGCAACATGTGTTCTAATTTAATACACATGTTTTTATTCATAATTTTAGTTGTTATTACTTAGCCTTGATATCAAATTGGGGGAATGTGGGTGACACATGGCTTCCTCCTTACTCCATTTTGCAGCAGTTTTAAAAATGGAGTGGAAACACTTTTCATTATATGCATCATATACACAAGACTCAGATTATAAAAAACAATTTTCACTAGTTTTTCCCAAAAAAATGAGCCTTATTCTATTTTCAATAGTGGTTCACCCCTTTTTACCCCAGTTTTGCACCAAAACATTTCATTGAAATTATATAGGGATTACATGCTATTTCACTACCTTGAATATGAAATTATGGATACATGCATACCTTGAGTTCTTAAGTGAACTCTCATAATCAATGAGGATTAGGACATACATATTCCAATCCAAGATTTTCAATGAAAGTGAAATATCCAAGGGCCTACCCTCTATAGTCACCATTTTTACACAAGAAACACAATGGTTTATGTACCTAATCAAGTTTATTTTTTTGTACTATTATATATAATTTTTTTTATCTTTGATTCTTTATTTTCATCTTAATTAAAGACTAATTTTACACATATTTCATTGTAGGTTTACGTGAAGCACATCTCAATGTTATGGCCTACATTCAAGGTTGCACTTCATAGGTAAGTTTAGGTATGCACTTTTTCCTTTTACTCTAGTAATTTTGTTTTGTTTCTTTACTAGAATAAAAGGGGGGAATATGTAGAAACATAGATTAACATTTAATTTAAAATCATTTAGTTGTGTTTACCCTTTTGACACATTTAGCTTATGACCTATTCTAGGGCCTTTTGATCAATTTTATTAACTTTATGAGTGGTGACCCACTCCTTCAAACATTCAAAATTACATTATAATGTATCCATTAAACTTTCGTAATATCTTAGGCTAATTCTCATATTGATGCATTCCCTCAGCTTATATTTTATTTCTTATGGGATAGGATCACCCCATTGGGACAACACACCTTGTTGTTGTCTACCCTAATAGAATTTGTCCTCTTATCAATTAACAAATATTTTCCAAAATTAAAAGTTATGTAAGGTCTAACCCATTAGGTTTAACAAGACCCATATGAAGGAATTCCCAAACTAATACTATATAAGCACATTTAAAACCATTTTTCACACAAGAGGACTCCTCTTAGAAAAATACAAGAATTTTAATTGCACCTTGAGAGAAAATTCCTTATTTCTCCAAATTATGATCACATACAACCTGGTATCCCTAAGATAAAGTATGAATACACCTTTAAGGTCAAAATTAATGATTTAATCACACCAAGATTGCACCAACATTTATATTTTTCACCTATTTCAAATACATCACCCTAGCATGGGAGAATTACATGGAGTTTGATCCCTCTTCAGAGTATTGGTATGTAGTCAACACTCAACACATGGGTTGTTGAGATCAAGCACAGATTCAACTAATAACCCATTTTTAATCCATAATTTCATATTATCATCTTGTTTATTGAGCTAAGGTTTTCAAGTGGAAAATTGATCATACAATGGTCACTGAAGTGAATCAAAAGCTCTTGCATAGTTTGTAGAATAAATAGGTGAAAGTTCATATAGCCCAAAAATATCAAGATCTTGATCTTCTATTAGACACCAATGACACTAGGGATAATAACACACCCATACCCTATCTAATCACTGCACTCCTATCTAGGAACACTAATATATCCTTTTCCTAATCAACATATAGTTAACATAGTCAACCTATTAGTCTCAAATCTGGAATCATTCAACTTCTCATTTTTCTAGCTAAGTTTATATTTTATGTGTTACACTTTCCATATTTAGTATGTTTCCAAATTTAGAAGTTTAAAATCAATTTGTGGCATTCATTTCATATCCTATAGTATTCAAATTTTGCATAATAGTTTACTTATTTAGGGTCTAACATTTTCCTAGTTCCCAAAAATTTAATTAAACACATACCTCCACAACTTGATGTTGCCTTGTTAGTCCTCTTTGAATGTAAATCATATAGTTAGGGATATTATTGTTTGGGCCTTCATGTCCTATATTCAAAATGAAAATTTAAGTTCTAAGGAGAGACAAATTTACTCTGAATTTTAAAGGTTTTGCCCACTTAATATTTGAGGTTATAATTATTATCCTTAGAAAGTGATATTATCTTGAAAAAATAATATGAAAAATACCTCTTTTAGTTCCTTTGCATTGAAAAATAGAAGATAGGTCCTCAATGAATTTATCAATTTGGGTCAGGATTTCTTGTTCAAAGTTTATATTAGTTGCTCTAAAATATAGGATTTTCTTCTTATAATGTTGAAGTTAACGAAAACTCATTCTTCTTCCAAATTTCTCCATGTTATTGTAATAATGATCTTGTATCTAATCTAAATTATCAATATTGGGGATGATTGGATTGGCCTTAACTTTTAACCACCATTACTCTAGTTCCCAACTATAGAATGGAGAAATGTCACTCCCCCTAAAGTGGAATTTGAGGCTTAAAAAATCAAACTCATGGATTTTATGTAAAGGATGAAATTTCAATTATCCCCTTTTGAATTTAAATATATTTTAAATGAATTGATGCCAAAAATTATTGGTGATTTTTGTAGTAAACCATACAAATGGTTATAACCATTTGGTAGTTATAGATTTTTTGATTTGGTTGTGAATGACTTGATATTTCTTCAAATTGATTGATTAATTATATTTATATGGAATAAAATTTAATTTATTTAATATTATATTTTTAGAAACTGTAAAATTATTCTCTATGGTTTCAATTTAACATTTTTTAGGGGTAAAAATCAATGTTTTGCTATGAAAGATAAATTTTGTTTGGTGGCTAGAAAAGTGGAGGATTGTCTAGGAATTATGTTATTCCTATAGGCTTTGGTGATAGAATTTGTTTACTCTTATTTGGTAAATTAAATATCTCTTTTCACTAAAAAAAAGGATCTTATGTTTCTATGTAGTATGATTTTCCTTTTTAAAAATTTCAAAACTTTTTATTTGGTGGTACCTTGATGGTAAAATTAGAAAATTTGAATTTCTTTCTTGGATATACTTCCTTTTGTAAATTTTTTTAATTAATTAAATGGGTGAGGAACTCGATAAACCTATTTTAATGATTAGAGGAAGATCAAGGTTAGGATATAGAAATAATATTTAGGATTATTAATAAATGTTCATTCCTTGAGCCCAACATGACTACTCCATTGAATAAATTTGGTATAGTTTTTACAAACACATTATTATAAAAAATATTGAAAATAATTCTATTCAAATATGTAAGTGGGATCAATACCATGGAGGTTTTTGTTTTGGTTTACTAGGTGGGTTTTCAGTCCCACTATTCCCACACCTTTTGGGATGACAACAATCAAAAGGGGAGTTGGATATCCCACCTATTTTTCCTTGGAGATATATAATAAGGGATTATAACCATAATCCACCTTAAGAATAAGAATTTACTACTCAACCATAATTTTTCACAAAAAAAACAACACACACACACACACACACAAAACTTGAATAAGATATAAATTTAATTTTTGAATTAAACGATAAGAAATAAAATCTATGAGGAAGGAAGAAAAACACAATCTTTATCATTAACCATACTCCGTATTCTAACTATAAGTTTAATAATTTAAAAAAAAAACCTGAACTTAGAAAAGGATGTAATAAAAGAGATAAATATTGAAAGCCAAAATTATAGTATATAAATAAATAGGAGAATACATGAGATACAAGGTGAATGTGTGTGTGTGTGTGTGTGTGTGTGTGTGTGTGTGTGTGTGTGTGAGAGAGAGAGAGAGAGAGAGAGAGAGAGAGAGAGAGAGAGAGAGAGAGAGAGAGAGAGAGAGAGAGAGAGAGAGAGAGAGAGAGAGAGATAAGGGTATGGGATTTCCCTCCTCATTTATATTTCACCTTAAAAACAAATAAATATTTAAATTTTAATGTAAAATGTGCTAATGATGTTAGTGTTTTTTTAAAATAAAATTCCATTGATATTTTAGGGCAAAATAAGGGTTGTAAGGAATAAAGGGCTTAGATTAAATGCAACCAATGAGTGTTTTTAGTCAATTTTTGACTTGATTTATCTTAAGTGTTTTGATTTAATTTTTAAATATGAATTTTCATTTAATTTATTATTTCAATGAATAATATTTTGTTTTCATGGGTGATTTTAAATTTCTATTAATTAATCTTATTATTTAATTAAATTAGCCAAATGGAATATAACACTATAATCATGCATTTAAAATATTTTAGTTAGAAATTTTAAAGTAGAATGTGATTTGGAATTTATAATTATAATGAATTAATTTTATATAAAACTATGATATAAACATTAAATTAATCATGTCCTCTTAATTATTTGACTAGCATGCATAATTTTTTTAGTGCCCTACAAAAATAGCTAAGAGGTAAATCAAGGTTTATGACTTAGGAATTAATGTTGAAAAATCTATACACTATCATTCATGATCCCTTTTGGATACATAATAAAATATTGTATTATATTATGACCTTATTTATTGTTATCCATTTATTTTTTCCTTAGCTTGCCTTGTCTTCGATGTGTTAATATTTAGAATGTACTTATTTACTTTTGAAATCCTTAGTGTGGACCATTTTCAATGATTTTTTTTTTTAATAATGGCATGAAAAATAAAAAACTGATTGGAAAGTGTAAAAAAGTTTTGTTAATGAGTGGCTATAATTATTTTCATGGGAAACACAATTTGGATAGTTTACATTGATGAGAGAATCAATCACAAAACTTAAAACTCACTATTACTACTATTATTTTTATGAACATAATATGTTTGTTAGTAGTGAGATGGCTTAGAGTAATAATTATATCCTCTAGTGACTATTTTTATCTTATATATTACCCTTATAGTCCTTATTGATGTGTATTCATCTCCTTTTAAATAATTTTATTAAGGATGGAATCTTCAAGTGTGAGAGTTACATAGACTACTAAGAGTAGTGCCAAATTAGGGTAAAAGACCAAAATTGTGATTATTGTTTTAATGTTTTATGGATTCACAATAGAAACATAAAATCTATAAATTTATTTGAATGTAATTTTTAATTTTTAGATTTTAGACATGTAATATAATACTATGATAATATGATTCATTTAAGCATGTGAAATTAATATGATAATTACCGACTAACTAAGGGATAAAAGAGAGCATATATTATATATTATTTTACTCTATAATGTGGTAGTGCTCATGAGCCACCATAGGGTTACCCTAAATATCCTAACCTTATTCACTCTATATTATGATTATTTTTGTCTATCAAATAGTTGTGTCGATCAGGGATAACAACATCAAAGTTAGTGTCTAATTCTAACATATATGTCTAGCCAAAGATATGTATAATAATGGTTCCAAATTTATATCAAGCCTATGCTATGACCTGTGTACCTATTTTGCATTATTGGATGTGTCTTCCTATGTGATTTATCTAGATAATAATAAAAACCCTAGTTATTTTATGTTGTACCTCTTGTGACCTAGTAAAAATGGTTTATTAACATGAGTCAAGCTAACAACCTCATTTATTCCTATGTGTTTCATATATAGCCAATACTCTGAAGAGGGCCTTAGACTTGTATGTTATTCTCCCTCCTATGCATGTGTGTGAAATTGTAATAATTTAAATATGTGATATTTATCCTAATAACCCTTGGTATAAGTGATATAATATTATATTTGACCTTTTGAATTATTCAGATATTTGATTCAATGTTGTAGTGCAATTTGATAGCTTGAAATAAATAATACTTTCCAATTAGATAGTTTCCGAATCAAATTTTTAGGTCTGTTAATTATAATATAGCATTTGTATATATAGGAACCTTTTTATTTCAAATTAAAACTTAGTGACACAAAAAAAATCCAACCATAGGATGGGTAAAGAGGGATACCAAAATAGTCATGAAGTGAAAGATATGGAAAATGATAAAAAGATAAGCCTAGATAGTTAGTGTGTCATAGTTGGACACTAATATCAACACTAGTTTCCAAGATAGACATAAGTTTCTATGGGATAAAAACATACAAAAATTAAGAATAATAGGTGGGTATCCTTGATGTACATTGGATGAAGATAAACAAACATAACATATAGGCCCAAGGGGAAGGTAAATTAAGTGAAATAAGATGTAACAGAAGAGGTCCATAAGAGACCACATCATAAGATGTATAATTCTCAATTAAAATTTATATACATATAAGGAGACTATAAATATTTGTACTTGTACCAAAATGGGTGTCTACATGTGTCCCCCTTTCATCTAGTAATGCAAAAAAAAAATGGAATTACTAGTTTAAAGGAAAATAAAATGCATACCATGGTATGGACAACACATCTTGTCTTTGATTGAGTTTTTATTGAATATTTAATATGAAAATTATATTAACCAAGAATATGCCACAAATTAATTAACAAAAATAATATGTATGTAATAAATAATAAAAAGTAGCATAAATAAAGAGCTTGAATAGAATACACTTGTGTATGTGTCATATAGTAAATGGTTCTAGAGTGCGAGAAATTAGAGAAGTAGACTGAGGGATTACAACCTTATAAATATTATCAATAGGAATATGAGTGATCATATAAGTGGTTAAGTGTGTTGCAACATTATGGTATTATACCTAGAGTAGGGATATTTGAAAGGTGATCATGCCCCGAACCCAGAATAGGAAGAGTGATGCTTTGATCATTGAGAGTATCATTTCCTAACCAACATAAATCAAGTGAAAAAGATATTTATTTGTATATCTTGTTATAAGGTTAATGATGTAATCAATTTCACCAAAAACCTAGAGAGACTAGATGATTTAATTCCTCCATTCACACCAAAAAGAAGAGCCAACCATTATAGACAGGTAAAGCTAAATGCAGTCCATAAAATTTTGATCAAGGTATCAATACATAAAATTATGTGATGTGGTAATAATCCATAAAATAGTTTTTGAATCTAAAACAAATTTAGATTTTTTTAATATTAGGAACACATTTCATAACATATACACCTTGGATATGTCTCATGCTGAAAATATGTATAACAAACGGTACCAATGTATAAAATTTTTCCACAACCATGAATCTAAACCATACCCTATGTACTTTTTCCAATTTTAAAACTATGTAAGTGTGGAGAAAATGATTCCAAAGCATGCCTCCACTATGTATGGAGAAATCTAAAAACTAAAATAAGTACCAATGTGGAGGAAATGTTTCCAGAAAACATGCCCCTACTATAATTCAAATGTAGTAAACATTGAACAAGTGTGGAGACCATGCTTTTAAATCGTATCCCCATTGAATCTATAAAATGTGTGAATTTTAGTCAATTATGTATAGCATGTTTATAAACATGCCCCTACTAAGATTCTCCCATTTTGGGAGGAGGTGATATAGTTCTTATTTTCATCTCCTTACAAAAGTAAAACTTATAATGTGATCGATATAATTTACTTGATATTGTTTTAAAAATATTATGGACAATAATTTATAACATTATTTTTGGTAGTATTTAGAATCTAGCATAATGTTTGTGTGTAGCAAAAAATTTAGCAATTTTTTGAAAAGTTTTAAAAATTAAAAATATGGTATGATATAGAAGATCTCATTTTATAGATCCCAATGTAACTTGTGGTTTTGAATTTGGACAAATGGGCCTCAATCTATGCACATCTGAAGTTTGTGCAAAAGTGGTATAATAGGTGCATTTTCATAGAAATTTGAAATCATTTGCATTTTAAGCTTTTGTAAAATTTGAGCTCTAAGATGGAGAAGAACCATTCGACATGGAATATCCCCTTGCTTGATGTGATTTGATGTTCTTTAGGGTGCCTTAGCAAGCCATGATTTTTATAAGCTATTAAGTAGGATGGATTGTAATTTTAATGGTAATTTGAAAATTTTGAAATTTTTTCATTGTGTGTGATTTTGGCATTTTTGGCAAGATGATGAGCACCTACATTAGTGTCTTATATGCTTACATTGATAACATGATGCTAGTGTCTAGGGGTGGATTCAAGCATACAATGTTTCCATTTGGCATGGGTGTTAGTGTTTGATGCTTCTATCATGAGAGGATGCTAGCATCTAACATTGTTACCCTACTATTTTTGTGTATAGTTAACTAGTATTTGTATATTTTACATCAAATATAATTGATAACAAGTTTTTTTATTGTATTCTTGATTGTATAAAGATATACATATTTGATATTTTTGGCATGGGTGACATTGTTCTACCTTAGTAGAGTTGGGTCTAGATGTGGCCAACTGGGTCATTTTTTAAAAGGTAGGTTAGGTCACATGGATCATTTGGGATAAATCCCCTATGATATCCACCTCCTCATATCCTTAACTGAGAGGTAGAACCTAGATACATGTACATTATGGGTTCCCATAGGTGAGATGATAGCCACTTTAGAATATATGTATCATATTTTTTAGCTTATGATTAAAGGTGAGAGAGTTTAGGTTGCTAGAGATGGTATCCAAGGTTATGTTCAATGTTCCCATGTATATTTCACTAGTAAGAGAGCTCCCAATGTAGAGATAGGAAATATGATTTATTTTGATAGTATTATTATAGGTTATTTTAAATGGTTGCATAAGTTTATTTTTGTTTTATTAGCATAATTTGTGGTCATGGAGGGTGGTACAATTGGTATTTCATATTAAATGTACCAACTAGTTTGACATATTGAGATTGATCAAACTAGATATTCATGGGGTCATACTTTACTAGTCCACTTATATAGGGATATTTACAAGTTTACATTAGAGAGTCATCATGGAGGTATTAGAGATATGACCTTATTATATGTTTGGGCCTATGAGCATATTATAGTGACACGACCAATTGGTGATTCTCTACCTGTATGGGATCATACACTAATGTTTATAGAGTGGTGGGTATTTCTACATGGTATACTTCATACCAAAATGTAGTACTGTGTTAATTTAGATAGGTTGAATCCAAAGCATATTTTATGGAATCCTTATAGGATTTTTTATATATGGACTAAAGATGGACATGAGTTGCAGTGGGTCTATATTAATATGTGGTTGGTTGATTGGTTTCCTAGTATTTATGATTTTTTTAGTATGACCAAGTTTTATGATAGTTTGGTATAAAGCATGGAATGTCATCAACACCTTACCCATGGCATCAAACAACATATAATGGACATAGGCCCCATGATATTCCAATACCTATGTTATACATTTAGTACCACATCCAATTAATGAGAGAGATCATGTGGTTCCCATACCTATAGGAGATGATGTGGGATGTCTCAATTGCTATGTTAAATGGTGGGTTGGATCCTAGTGACCACTATTACTTCCTATTATAGTTTCCCCCATGTGCTATTACTATGGCACAGGTTGGTGTAGGACGAGATATAGATGATGAGGCAAGTGATGATGTTATTTTTGTACCAGCATAAGTGGATGAGGTGACCATTAGGGCCATATGTGAGTACCATAGTTTTTAAGTTTGAAATTTTATTTGGTTATAATAACAGATAAATTATTTTATTTCATAAACCTAAATAAATGGTATTGTATCTCTAGTGTCTGTAGGTAATTAGGAGTGGGTAATAACATGGATCATGTAATACAGGCCCTCACATGTAATGTACTTATAGATGTAGGCAAAGATGGATTTATTCAGATTTTATTTAACATTATAGGTTCTCATGAACCTTTATTCAATCCTATGGTGAGATTTTTGGTAACATACCATACTATAGTCACTGATTGAGAGAAACTATGTGTTGAGTTTGATAGGCATGACATCCCACAATGGAGTGCCAATAAGATTATATAGACTATAAATAATCATTATGACACTTATGATGGGTGAATAAGGATATCATGTGGTGGTTAGGTGATTCTAAGGAGAGATTGCATATGATATCACATTTATTTAGGCCCTAGTTATATCTTGGTACATCTACATCAAAAGGTATTAGATTCATGGATATCGATAGTGATGAGGAGTACCAAGGGATATGCCCCCAACATATGATTGATGTGCTTATTTTTATAAACATTGTACCAAATTATATATGACTTTTCTCACATGGTTTTATTTAGGTTGAAATGGATTTATAATGTTTAATTATTTATTGTTTGTTACATATTTTTTAATTTCATTTATTTCTATGTTGTATGTTAGGATTTGGTAAATTGTGGAACAAAGAAATTTATTTTTAAAATGCTTGCATTATAGTAGCAATAAAGAAATCATTGTATGAAATGAAATCCTAATGTAAATAATAAAGTGTGACTATAATGATCATGTGGAAATGGGTCTATTGATTCTTATTTTGTAATCATTTCTAAAGTATCTATAAAGATGTCTTGTGAATATGTATGTATCTATTTAGTTATCCATATTTATTATGTAGCTTTATCTTCTCCCTATGTCTCTTTATGAAGGACATGATTGACTAATGATACCTCAGCATGATCAGTGTGGGAGAGATCAATATTGGGAGAGTGTACACTAGGATAAGGACTCCTACTAGTGGTTATCTTTTGTGAAGGCTGATGGACCATGTGTTCCTCATAAGGAGTAGCATGGGATGGATTGACCCTCTTAGTTGAGCCTCTAGGAGAAGTATGTGGAATAGCTCTAGATATGTATTTTTAATATGTATTAATTTCTTGATTAACTAACTATATAAGCTTTTTATCAAGATTAAAATACTCATTATCTCAATGTCCATTAATACCATCATAAGTGCAAAGGTGTTGCCCTTTCACCTCATCAAATCGATGAGGTGGGTAATGTGAATTAGGAGGGATTATGATCATTCATTTATCTAAAGAGGTTAATAATATGTCATGTGGTATATCTTTTTACCAATAAAACTAAAGAGGCTACCATTGGTTAAAGGTATATGGTCTAACCATGGGAGATACTCTCTAAGCATGCTCCTTCCCTTTGTTTAATACCTTATTTGTTTGGATTTTTACATATATTGTTGGTTCTATGAAAGGTGTCTAAATTGGTTTATGATATTTTAGGACAT
Source organism: Torreya grandis (assembly GCA_037957365.1). Lineage (NCBI taxonomy): Eukaryota > Viridiplantae > Streptophyta > Pinopsida > Cupressales > Taxaceae > Torreya > Torreya grandis. Next base: position 650,077 of record JARHVA010006640.1, read on the forward strand.
GGATATTTTTATTGAAAACATGGATCTTATTATACATTATTTTTGGTGAGGAGATTGGCAACTTGGTTTGAGTATTCATGAGAGTGCATGCATAGTTTGCATATGCCAATATAATGTATCAAATGAATCAAAAGGCTTATGAAATGCTCTTTTTTGACTAGAGAGAAAATACCTATACTAAATATAAATTATACTTATTAAACTAAAGGTATATAGGTTAAAGAATACAAATCATCCTTAAATCAAATAACATAGTCCTATATGGATTCATTTTCTATTTGGTTCAATGTTTGAAAAAGTTCTAGTGGTAATTTAGGTAAGGTATAATGATGAAAATGTCATAGAAACACATCTTAAAGTGTTTTTAAAGTTGATAATGAACCTTTTAGAAGACTATACAACCAATCAAGAACCCTTTAGGTTAAGCTAAGATGAAAATACTTTAAGATTAATATTTCATTTTGGGCCCAATGTTCAAATACGTGTATATATTATTGCAAGTGGATAGCAAGGTCCCCTTAACCATTGAAGGAATAAAGCATAGGTATAGTAAATTGTGAAGGATAAGGATGATCAAATACACTCCTAATAATATGTTTCTTGGTTAATGTATTCTCCTTAAGAATAGCCTCATGAGAATAAATTTTTTATTTAAGAGTTTTGACTTGTTTTAAATCTCCCATGGTAGTCATGATAGATAACATATCATAAGAAGAGGTTGAATTTTTTCTAGTGGTTGTCAATTACCATGCACATGGAGAACATAAATAATTGAATCTATTTCACTATAAAGGGGTGAATGATCACATGTTTTGATTTTCTATTTAAATGGGGTATTCATGGTTAAATAGGTAGGTAAATCATGTTGGATTGCACATAGGTTGGTACAAGTGTCATGAAAAATCTTTTGACATTGAATAATATTGGGGGAAATAATTTCAATTTTAATTATTTGATATTTTGTATTGTAAAGTTAAAAGTATGGAAGGGAATAAACATTTTATAATTCATTTGTAACATCGTGAGGAGGAAGAATGCAATTTACACTTTTGGTTTTACTTTCTAAATGAGGTAAAGGAGATGCAATGCTAGTTTTGATCCTCTTTGTCTTACATGACTTGATCTTTGCAAATGATGCATGAAATATACTTGGGATTTTATTTGTGTCCTCCAAAAAACTATGTTTTATATTTATTTCCTTATGATTTTTATATGTACTCTCATGTTTTTCTTCAAGAAAGACAATGGGAGTCATAGGACATGCATTTTGCACATCATAAATTAGAGGGGAAGAACAAATTTGGCTATTTGTATTTGGATCATACAAATAGGGAAACTAATTTTCAACATTAATATTACATGGAAAAGAAGGCACACATATATTTCATCAATGTATCCATCCTGAGATGGGGGAGGAAGGACATTCACTTTGTGAAGTAACTAAATAAGGTATGAATGTAATATTTTGATTTTGAACATTATGAATGTTATCAGTTCGTATATATGGTAAACCATCATCATCATAAAACAAAAGAATAAAAATAGTTTCATAACCAAGAGGGATGCCATCATAGTCATACCCAAAAGTATAAAGATCATAATCACTACCTTGATTATTGATATTTACATTTTTATCATTGGTTTTTTCATTATCATGGTTGTAATAAAAAGTGGCTCTGTCTTTGTTTCGGTGTTCTTCTATGTATTTGTATGTAATACATTGATCATGAGGTGGGTTAAATTAATGATTAAAATGGTTATTCCATGCATGGAATTTTTATAGTGATGCCATAAGGTTTTCACTATTCAATATAGTTGTGAAGCATACAATCATGAGGGCCAAAGCAAATATGTAACTAAGCATCCATAAACTATGCCCATATAAATAAGAGAAAAATTAGAATTAAAAATAAAATACAAAAATATGAAATGAAATTTTGGAATAAGGTGAAAACCCTAATATGTAACCTAGGGTTTTGGTTCAACAAATAGAGGATAGGTTCACCAAATGTTTTGATGTTTTTTGGATTCACAAGAGAAACATAAAAATAATAAAATTGTTTGAATGCAATATAGTAATGTTCAGATTTTAGTACTGTAATACAATACTCTAAAAATATAATTCATTTAAGCATGTGTAATAAATAAAACAATTACCGAATAGATATGGTATAAAATGGATCATATCTTGTTTGTTTTTCTATTATGGAATGTGTCAGTCATTAGGAATCATCATAAAATTGACCTAAATATTATAACCTTGTTTTCTCTATATTATGACTATTTTAATCTACCGAATAATTGTGTCAATTAGGGAAAGTAATGGCCACATTAGTATCTACTTATAATGAGGTTTCAAACCAAGGATATGTATATGAATGGTTCCAAATTTATATCAAGACTATGTTGTGACCTATGTAGCTATTCTACATAACTAGATGTGTCTTCCTATGTGCCTGATCTAGATAATATGTTGAACCTAGTTTATTTTTATTTTACCTATTGTTATTTTGTAAAAATGGGTTAGTATAATGACTATATCTATCCCTAACAACCATATATGTTGTTAAGTGCTGCTTACATAGACAATACTTCAAAGATGACCTCATACTCACATGTAGTTTTCCCTCCTATGCATGTGTATGAAATTGTGAGAGTGTGACTATATGTTCTTTCTCCTAGTAAACCTTGGTAAAAGTGATGAAATAACATATTTGACCTTTTTCATGCTTCAAATACTTGATTTAGTGTTGTAGTGTAATTTTATTGCTTTAAATAAATAGTAATTTTCAATTATATAGTTGTCGAATCAAATTGTTAGGTGTGTATTGAGGTCAACATGCCTCCATTTCTAAAAAATAAGGAACCTTATTTTAAATTATGCAAATTCATACCTTAAAGTTAAAAACTCACTTGATCAGAGTACCACTAGCATGTTTTCACATTGTCTTTATTTGAAGATCATCCACACTTGGATTAGTTAGCATATTTAGATATGATTCTAGTTTGATATTATCTATAAATTACTAACATTGGATCTCTATGTTTCAGGTAACATATTAATGCAGTCCATTTAGATTGGAAAATGTCTAGATTTTATAGTTTAATGTCAATTTGGTCTCTTACTCACCTTTGGCCTATTAAAAATCAAGTTGAATTCATCTTTGACCATATTAAAACCCTAATCTAATGTTTTAACCTAGGTCTCTTTCAAATTAAATTCTAATTTACATGGGAATAATTTTCATGGGAATAATTAATTGTGTCATGGACTTAGTTTAATTTTTGTCCTAAGGCTTAGTCGTGTTTATCAACATGACCAAACCTTAGTATAAAATTTTACACTTGGTCCTTTATGTCATAAGCCCCTTTGTTCCTTTTATCTCCACAATGTCTAACTAACCACAAGGTCCCCTTTATTATGTTTAAAACTTATCCTAAAAATTTTATCCTAAGGTTTTATCATGTTTATCAACATGGATAAAACCTTAGTCTAAAATATTTAACCTAAGTTCCCTATATTGCTCGAGTTTGACTTAGTTTTATTTTATTGACTATAGGATCAATGGTATGCATTTTTTTAGGAAAGATTGATCTAATGGCATGTTTTCAATCAAGACTTCAATGAAACCCTAAAATGCAAGAAGGTGACAAATGTCACCATTATGGTAACATTTCCAAAGATCCAATGGTACACAACAAAAGATGATCTGGTAGAGCATGATTGATCAACCAAAGATAATTTGATAGTGCGAGATCAATGTTGACAATTCAAAATACCCCAGGATAAGTGGGAAGGTGACAAGCATCACAATTTTAGTAAAATAACATTGAGTGGCCAATAACATTTCACCCATTAGATTGAGATCCAATAGAGCACATTGGTCTAACCAAAAAATATCTAATGGTGCATGATGAAGGCTGAAAAGTTAAATATCCCTAAGAATGAATGTGGAGATAACTAGTGGCATAATCAAAAGCCACAAATTAAAGATCAAGCATCATTCAAAGATTGATGATATGTAGATAAGCGTACATATTTTGATTGATAATCCATGGAGCAAGGGACAAAATTTAGTAGATCAAGATCAATAGAGCATATTAATCTAGACAAAGATGATCTAATGGTGCAATATTGATGCTAACATTTCAATAAATACCAAGACAAATGTGGAAGTGACAAGTGTCAAAACTATAAGGAATATAGTAGAGCAACCAATGACATCTGATTTCTTAGATCGAGATCAATGAATCATGTTGATCTATACAAATAGATCTAATGGTATGTGATAAGGCAAAATTTTCAAAGGGCTCATAACAAATAAAATATTAACACATGTCCAAAATCAATAAATTCTCATATTTTAAATATTAATGAGAAAGCTGCCATAGTGATGCCACATTGGAGCCACATAAGCACAATATGCCAAGTTGAGGATTTTATGGACCCAAAAATGTAAAGGTATAAATATGCAATCCAATTGATATCTATGGCATGAAACTTGTAAATTAAACTAGATACCACCACTAAATAATTGAGAATACCTTCAAAAACACCCTAGTAAGTATGAGAACCTTAATTTGACCCTATTATCATTATGACCAATCCAAGGAATGTTTAATTTTCATATGTGGAGATTTATCTAACTTCACATAGAAGGGAGCATTTTTAAGGATACACAATTCAATGCCATAACTCTAAACATATCAGATAACAATTTTTCAAGCTTGTTTTAGATCATTAAGAACCAACAACCCATCACAAGAGAAGAGGAGGAGAACATGTCTACAAAGAGGCTCTACTATAACATAGTCACCATCCAAATGATAATTCTGCATTATGCAATAACTAAACCCAAGGTAATACATTGCATAGATATCCTTGCTCCAATTTTTAAGGATAACAAAAAAGATAAGGGCATGATTGTTCATAAATGTAGTTTTAGGAAGATTACTCACATTTATCATATAGCTATTAAGAACTATTATAAATTACCTAAACCCCAAGTAGACCTAAGCACAATTAGTAACTCGGCCAAATAAAATGATGTTAATATCACCCTTGACCTATGGCTATATTATGAGAATCAAGTATTTTCAGACTTTAATATCAATATCCCCATTGGTCAATTCAGACTTGGAATAAGAATGATCATGAAAATGATGAACAAGCTATGTGTTAATCCAACCACCACATATGTACACAAAATTTTGTCCACCTTAGTCTATTTCATGATTGAGAAACAATTCACCCCTCCTCTTGGTAAATTAATCAACATCTATTTGAGTAGACAATTTTCTACAATCAAGAAGAAGAGTAAGACTCAATTCTACATGATGTCATGCCTTCTGTATTCCCTTATTGCTACACCAAGATTCCAAACCTTAGGGAATGGTCATTTGATAGGATGCAAACTATCTCACATTATTACTCCAAGTTATATATCTTTAAGTGTAGGGATCACATCTAATTCATATGTGATTGTGTCTACCCTACCTTTAATGAAGCCATCACAGGGAGACCAATGATTGGGATTAACCAACTAATAAAGAATATTATTAAATCCATGTGTGATATATGGCTATATCTAGATTATAAAATAATTAGTATTGAAGGTACATAATGCACCCCACTCAAGCTACCTATCCATGTAACAATCAAACTAGCAGAGCAATAAGTAGCTTATCAAATATACAATGGAATAGATGGTCCCTACAAGACCAAAAGGAAAGGACTACTTCACACCCTCCCCATAACCATCAGTAGTACTATCTTTACATAATGGAATATTATTAATGCTATTTATAAACATAGGACATATTTTCATTTATAAATTGATGAGCTAAGGTAGTGAAACCCCTATAGGAGAGTCAAGGAGCACTTGAAAGCAAAAGGAATGTTGAATGTGCCTTGTGAGCACTAACCTAGTCCTTTTGACCCCATATACACAAAAGCATATTCATTATCTGAGGTCATAATAAGATTGAATAAGCACAACATCAATCTAGAATATAGGATACTAAGGGAACAAAAGGGAGGAGATAATAAATGGCAATTGGGCCCAAGGTAGAATCATTTACTAAGTGGTATATTTTATAGGCCTCCACTAGCTTAATCACTTAGTGCTTAAATAGAGACATATTTTGAACATAGGCTAGAAGAAAGAAGGCCTAATTAAATTGCATATTCTTTATCCCAAGCAAAGGAACAAAGATCACTAGTGCAGGAAGTTCATATGGTAGCATTAGCCCCCAGTGAGATAATTAAAGATGATTTAAAAATGATATCACTAGGATATCAATCAGAAGATGAAGATATGGAAGAAATAAAGGAATAAAATTGGAAGCAAGTAATGGATCTAGTTCCTATAGATCCCCCCAAAAGAAAGGTTGAGATGGCTATGGTTCTAATGAGGACCAAGAAGCCTAAGGTGACTTTTACTCATCCTTTGAGTGAAATCAACCTCTTTAGTGAAGAAAATTTGACTCATGGTCCAATCATCCTATAATGGTTCATATATGGAAAATTAAAGAAAGTACCTACTACACAACACCCTTGGAAAATAGTGAAGGCCATCAATATCCCAATGCATTAGGAGGTCAAGCCATTGATCCTAGCTCTACAAAAGAAATATGGATGCTCGAGGAGAGTCAAGTGGAACACAAAATAAGATTCCAAATCTTAAAATGACTCAATCATCAATTGGTGTCAAGTTTGACCCAATAACTACCAACTTGCAAAGGATCATAGAGAAGAAATCCATAGTTTGTGGAGAGAAGTTCACTTTCCAAAGGGTAGAACCTTTTGTTGATTTGACTCTAGTGATAGGAAAAAAGCCATGTGAAAATCCTATCTTTGAGGAAAATATTCTTAAATTAGCTTAGGCATTATTGATGCCTTTATGTGTACCACAGATGTCCTTAGTGTTCATGAACACTTCTCATTTTAGAATTTTGGGAATTCAGAGAATGAGTAGCAAGTTTTGGCAACTTATGTTACCTATGGTAAAATAGTAGTAAAACAATGTTTATATGTTCCAAAAAAATTATATTAATTGATAGTTGGAAGCCATCATGATCTAATTCTCTGTAAATTGTATCTCTGCTAATAATAGTGAATTGTGATTAAATATTAAACTATAGATTAATCTAAATTGGCATTCACAATGAAATTTGAACTAAAGTGATCTAGTTAAAAATAAGAAAAATATAAGGGTATGCCAAGAAGAAAATAAGTGATTGTTGATTCTTGACTCAAATATTATGACAAAGTTTCAATTATGATTGAACCTGCATTCAACTAGTATATGATGAAAAATAGCATAAGCTCATATCTCACCATATGCCAAGTAAATTTCTAAGGATAATATGAAATTATACAACTAAAAACTAGATTTTACTTTAAAAATTTGTTACCAAACTCAAATGATCCAGGCAACAATTTGGGTGACCATTAGGGTGATAGTTAATTCCTTGAATTTTGTATTATTTTCATTTTGTATTGTTGGTGACAGTTATTTCCTTAAGCCGTTAAGTCCTCGAGTATTCCCTTGAGCCATTATGTCCTCGACCGTTGTATTGTTTTAATGATAAGATGTATGTCCTCGAGTGTTGTATTGTTTTAATGTTGGGATGTTAAATCCTCACCCATTAATTCCTTGAGCCATGTAATCTCTTGAAGTTTTTTAGAAATATGTATAAAGGCATTGTAACCTAAGATGGGAAGGTAGACATCTCTTCCCAGAGATAAGCCTATATTTGTATTGTGATTTTTAAGTAATACGACATCTCTTCTCAGAGAATTCATTGTTATTGTGTTAAATATGTGCTATTAAAATGTTTACCAGCTAAAACATATGAGTTCTAGATCAGTGGTATCAGAGCTAGGTCTTGAGGTTGAGACCCATAGAAGCTGGTGGGCATGATCCACACATCCCTTCTTAGGGATAACAATACACTACTGCCACGTGTCTGATTAGGTCCCACCTTAGGTGCTTCAGTCCCTGGGCCACATAGTGGTCTGGAAGAGGACCCAAATCACTCCAGAGCTTTTGGTGTGACATTTAGTCCTTCTAGTGGGATCAGAGCAGTTTGTCTTGAGAGTGTATGATCCCAAGGATGAGGTTAGGATATAGGAAACTTGGGTGGGAAGTGATAGAGCTTCTAAACGTTCCACCTATGCACCCCAAATGACTTCAAATGGCAATTGACATTGAGACATCTAATCCTTTCAAGGAAATGGTGAATGAAGCCCTCCAGTGGCAACAAGCATAGATGATCCAACAATTTGCTCACATTATTCAAATACTTTTGATGTGAAAATTTGGCTCTGTGACTACACATCCTGGCTCCTCATCAAGGGAACTTCCTTTCAGTGCCCCAACATCCTTCAAGGTTCAGGTAAATTTTGATATTCCCACATTTGAAGGCAAAATCAATGCTGATGCAGTGGAAAATTGGTTGGATCAACTGTCTTCCTACTTCTCAATAAATAAGTTCACTGATGGAGAAAAGATCACTTTTGCTCTTTTGAAATCATCATTACCTGTGAAAAATTGGTGGGAAGTGTACAAAAAGAGGTTCAATATGGATATCATTAGCCTTGGGGTGGAACCTACCTAGGATGATTTTATGGAAGTAGTAAAAGAAGAATACTATCCCATCATAGTGTATGATGATCTATACATACAGTGGCAACAACTTTGCCAAGGTAAGGACCAATCTATCCAATATTACATTGACACTTTTCATTCTTTGTCTGCAAGACTGGGCATTCAAGAAAGTGAGAAACATAAAACTCTCAAATATCATGGTGGACTATAATGGTACATATGGGGGGAAATGGAACTCTTCAATTTGGAAACCCTCGGTGAGGCATATAAATTTTTAGTGAAGATTGAACAGAAGCATGGTAGGAAGAATACAAAGAGTCAACCTTCAAAATGGAAAAGTAACAAGGAAGGTCAAACACAAGGCCAAAATTGGAAGCAAAAGGAGTTTCAAGATAATAAATCCCAAAAGGGGAAGGCTAGAAAATGGTGTGATTACCACAAAACTAGAACTCACTCCAAAGAAGAATGTCAAGCCATCAAGTCACTGCTCTCTGAATCACAATACTCGATGTCTACTACTCTACCTCATACACAACCCACAGTCAAAGAGGATGAGGAAGAAATCATAGATGCTGAGCCTGACACCACTGTCACTTCATCATAGACCCATGAGGAAAGACCAGATGACAAAGAAAGATTGTTTCACTCCAAATTATGGGTAAAAGGTAAGCTTATGCATTTCATTCTTGATAGTGGGAGTCAAAAGAATTTAATCTCTGCTAAAGTTGTGAAAAGTCTCGATCTATCCATGAAGCCTCATCCAAAGCCCTATAGTATTAGGTGGTTGAGCCCAAGGAGAGACCTTCGTGTCACCCATTAATGTCTTCTTTCATATGCTATAAAACCATTCCCAAATGAAGTCTTGTGTGATGTGGTCAATCTAGATGTTTGTGATGTACTCCTTGGTCAGTCATTCATGTATGAACGACATGGCATCTATGAATCCTAAACCCAAAGCATCACCCTCACTCTTGGAACATGGCACTATAGGGTACCTGAGGTACCACCTCCCACATCTATCTCCCTGATTAGTGCTAAGAAATGTAAGAGATTAGTGGAGAAGATAAAGCAATTTGTTCTCATGGTAGTCAAACCACAAAAATCTAAGGAGGCCAATGTTGTGGTCCTGACTACACAATCAACACAACAACAAAAGTAGATAGGATGAATCACAAGATAATATGATGACTTATTCAAGTCACCTATAAGAGTTCTACTACATTGCCAAGTAAAACATTCTATCAATTTAATCCCAGGATCACCTTTGCCTAACAATCTTATGTATCACAGATCAGTCTTAGAGAATGATGAGATATAAAGATAGATTCAAGAATTGATCCAAAGGGGTCACATCAGGCCAAGCTCTTCAATTTATGGTAGACCAATCATCTTGGCACTGAAGAAAGATGGAACATGGAGGCTTTGCATTGACTACCGAGCCCTGAATAAAATATCTGTGAGGAATTGCTACCCTCTCCCCATAATCGATGACCTGTTGAACCAACTCCGTGGTGTGAAGTTATTCACCAAAATTGATCTCAAATTTGGTTATAACCAAATTCCCATCGATCCCACTGATTTCTAGAAAATTGCATTCAAATCTAAGGAAGGGCTCTTTGAATGGTTGGTTATGCCTTTTGGCCTAACTAATGCACCTGCAACCTTCATGAGGATGATGGATGACATCTTATGACCCTTCACCAACTCATTCATGGTTGTCTACTTATATGACATACTCATCTATAGAAAAACATGGGAAGAACATTTGCAACATGTCCATAAGGTGCTTCAAACTCTTTGGGAGCACAAGTTATAAGCAAATCTTGACAAGTGCACATTTGGAATGACAAAAATTCAGTACCTGAGGTATGTTGTGAATGAGAAATGGGTCCATGTTGATCCAAAAAAGATTTGGGTTATTTGAGAATGACCCACACCAAGGACCCTCATAGAGCTTCACATCTTTTTGGGCCTTGCAAATTTCTATCGCAGGCTTGTTCTTGGATTTTCACATAGTGCTTGGTCACTAACCCAAGTGACTAAAGGAGGAGCTAAAGCTACATTTCAGTGGGGTGAAATACAACAAAGGGAATTTGAGAATTTGAATAATAGACTCTACTCAGCCCCTATTACTGCCTTGCCAAATTTGCATCAACTGTTTGAGTTGATGACAGATGCATTTGAATATGCCATGGGAGCTGTCATCATGCAACATGGCCATCTTGTTACATGCCATAGTGAAACTTTCACTGATATAATTAATAAATATCCAAAATATGATAAGGAGATCTATGCCATTGTACAAGCCTCTAAACACTAGAAACACTACATCTTGGGGAAAGAGATGGTCATCCACACTAACCACAAATCATTGGAATTCATCCAGATGCAAAGCAAACTACGAAATGAGAGGCACCAAAAGTGGGCCATGTATCTTCAGTAATTCCACCTAATAATCAAACACAAAAAGGGGAACTCAAATATAGTTATAGATTGTCTAAGCTACCCACCAATTACTACACTCACAATAGTTCTTGACCTGTGTAGACATGAGACTGCCACTTAGGGTGCTCTGTATGAAATAGATCTTACCTTTGCTAAGACCTATCAAGCACTCCAAAAAGGTGAACATGTTTCTAACTTCTATTTGTAAGATAATGTCCTCTGCCATATGAGGCACATCTATGTTCCTATTGCAGATCAACAAAAGATGATATGGGAAGCACACTTTAGTAGGATAGTTGGACACTTTGGTATCGAAAAAACATTGGCAGTTCTTCAAAAACACTTCTACTAGCCCCATATGTGGAAAGATGTGGAAAGATATCTCAAATCTTGCACCCCATGTGCAATAGCCAAGCCAACAAATAAGAAGCAAGGATTGTACGCACCATTGCCAGAACCAACCAGGCCTTGGGAATCCGTCTCAATGGATTTTCTCTTAGGTTTGCCCACTTCCAAACATGGCAAAGACTATATTTTTGTGGTAGTTGATCATTTTTTAAAAATGGCTATCATGCTTGCTTGTAAGAAAAATATATCTACTAAGGAAACTGCTCAACTATATTTTAGTCATGTATGGCTCCATTTTGGTCTCCCAAAGTCCATTGTCTCAGATCGAGATAGCAAGTTCCTAAGCATCTTCTAGTCCACTCTATGGAAGATGATGGATACTAAGCTAATGAAATCCACAGCCTTCCATCCATAGACTGATGGTCAGACAAAGGTGGTAAACCACTTGATTGTTTACATGATTCAGATGTATCACTCCAAACATCCATGCACATGGGATGAGGGACTTCCTTTCATACAACATGGATAGAATCAGGCACTGCATAGGTTGACTAAGCACAGTCCATTCCAAGTATGTTTTGGGATCCAACCCATGGCACCAATTGATATAGTTGTTCCATTTTCCACCATGGAATACACACCTCATGGAAGATTTGAGGTAGCAAAATCAACAAAGTTTATTAAACAAATGTAACATATCCAACAATAAGTTCATGACATCTTGGAGAAGATGAATCAGAAGTATAAGCAATGCCATGACAAACATAGGATTGCACACCATTTTATTGTGGGTGACAAGGTTTAGTTATGGCTTCAGAAGGAATGGCTTGTAGGCCCACACAAAAGATTTGGCATTTGTGATATGGTCCATACACCATCACCAAAAAAGTTGTAGAAAATGCTTTTGAGTTGAACCTACTAGCCTACCTTGGTCTACATCCAATATTCAATGTGGAGCTCCTCAAACCATATCACCCACCTCTATTAGACACTTCAATTGTGATAGAACAACTAGACATTGATGATCTTGATCCATAGAGTTTTACTCTAGTAGAAGAGGATCAGATTGTGGATACTTGGATGAAGACAACAAGAGGACACTCCTTTCCATTGTATCGAGTGGTTAGAAGAGGCCAACTTAGCCACCAAGGTGAGTGGCTCACAAAGAATCAAATCAAGACATATCTACCCCACCTGATGGGGAATATTTATGCAATGGGGACCATTGATTTTCAAGGAGGGAGGAATGATCTAGGCAAAAATTTGGGTGATCATTTGGGTGACAATTAATTCCTCAAATTTTGTATTGTTTTCATTTTGTATTGTTGGTGATAGTTATTTCCTTGAGCCGTTATGTCCTTGAGTATTCCCTCAAGCCATTATGTCCTCAAGCATTATATTATTTTAATGTTGGGATGTATGTCCTCGAGCATTATATTGTTTTAATGTTGGGATGTTAAATCATCACTTGTTAATTCCTCGAGCCACACAATCTCTTGATGTTTTTCAAAAATATGTATAAAGGCATTGTAACCCGAGATGGGAAGGTAGACATCTCTTCCTGGAGATAAGCCTATATATATTGTGATTGTTAAGTAATATGACGTCTCTTCTTAGAGAATTCATTGTTATTGTGTTATTTCTGTACTATTGAAATATTTTCCAACCAGAACTTTTGAGTTTTGGATCATCAAATAACATTAACACATCTGAATACAGATCAAATAAAGCAAAGAAAAATATAGATCCTTAAACTAATCTAGCGTAAGCACAAATTATCAACCATATATAAAAAATGCAAATTTAGAATTCATGAAACTATTCAAATCAAGCTCTTAGACCAATAATTGAGATAAAGTCACATTAACAATTGACACATCAAATTCAGACAATCTTCATATAATTCCTTGATAGTATTAATTACTCAAAGAATACAAATTTGCTCAAAATTCTCTCTCTTTACAAGATGGTAATACTACCTTTTATATAAAATAATGCAGTAAATTTAGTAGTTATGAGATACATATGTACAAAAGATAAGAGTAGTTGTCCTTTTTCAAAAAAAATTAGAATACACTTACCTTTCTAAACTAAACTAACCTAGAGGCAAATATGCTAATAGACTAGCATATTCCTTTAAAAAATAATATTCCTATTTCAAATATTACAATGCCTTTATAAAAAGTAATATTAACTAATTGGTGGGCCCATTACTGAAGGGTCCCCTTGTTGCTCTTACAGAAGATCCATATCCCTTTTTTGTTGTTCCTTAACAAGTTCCAAATCTACAGCTAGATTCAGGAGGCAGACATCTTATTGGTCAGCTAAGTCCTCAAAATATCTATCATCCCTTGACATAGCTTCTTTAATACTCCTAGCTTCTATAATATTTTCTTTAGTAGTGAAGATCATGCCCAAAATTTTATTGTTATAACTATCTGATTAGCCCTAGCTTTTTCCCTTTACTTCCATATCACCAAGGTGAATCTATGCTTATATTCTTCATCATCAATAATTCCCAGGGCTATAGATATAATATGATTAGCCAACATGATTCCAAGGAGTTGCTTAATCTTGAAAATCAACTCTTCATCATCCTTCAAGAGTCTATTCAAGCCCATTGACTAAGTACTTAAGCTCTTGATTTTATCTACCATTATCCCTAATATATAGCATTTACGTGGGCTAGGATAATGGTTTTAAACTTAGGAATCCTATTCCTAATTATTATGCTGATAAGATCTATTATTTTTTCCTCTACATCTTTCCATTCTATTATCAATCCTTTATCCACCTCACCCTACTGGATTGATGCATCTTGTCTTAGCTTCATTGAATTTAAAGAGTCAAACATATCAAAAAAGTATGCTTCAAACATATTTATTATAGCCTCAAGTACTGATAATATAGCCTAAGTCTCTAAGTTCTCCTTTTCCTTCTCTAAGTTTTGAATCCTTTGCTTCATTCCTATGATGTCAGCTCTGAATTGAGATGAATGGGATTCACTTAGGCTTTCAATATATTCTTTATAGATGGGTAGTTCACTAGGATACTTCCCTCCAACTAGAGTTAAACTTGTAAAAGGTTCAACTGTTTGGAATGTGAACTCTTCCATCCCCAGCATGGATTTTCTTGTTGTGAATCTCTCTAATCCAGTTGTCTCTAGATTGAACTTCACAGTAGTAGATGACTCTATATATTTTGGAGGTTTTATGACCTCTATCCTTATGTTATTTGATACTCCTAGAGCATCCATTTTTTTAATTTCTAACCTTGTAGTGGTTACTAGTCTTATTTCTTCTTCCTCTTTCATCAAATCCTTTATCAAAGGCTTGATGTCATCATGCACATCAATGTTAATGGTTTGGGTCAAGGTCCAAGAGTGAGACAAAGTGGGAATCTTCTACATTTATATATATATGAACCAATCAGGGATGATTAGTGCATGAATAGGGTATTACTCATTGAATAAATTGATTTCACTTATGGTATGAGTGAAATTCATCTTTCGCCTCTTTGATCCAACTAGGACCAAGGCTAATTCTACTTTCCTTTTCTATGGGGGACCTACTAAAACTAAATCCAAGGCAACCTCTTTCCTTTTATCTTTATTAGCCTCCTCTACTTGAGATTATGCCTCCTTAACACGTTCTTCCTCTTCATCAGTGCCATATACCTTAGCAAGGACCTTGAGATCATCCTCCACTATTTCATTAGGTCATAAGGAAATCATGTCAAAGTATTCCACTAGAGATAAAAGTCTATCAAGAGGGACTGCGCATGATGGGCCCTCACTAGGTCTCTCTTATAGTTTTTATTTACCATGACTTTGTGTTATCTATGATGGGGGTTGTGTCACTTCTAGTTGATGTTGCTCCTAAGGTGGCCTAGAAGGTCAAGGTAGTAGATGATATTTCATAGGTGTCATTTCCCATATATCCCCTGGTGGTTTTTCATCACTAGATAGTTTATGCTCAATTTTAATGTTATATCCCTTGAGTATAGCCAATATTACTTCAAAAGTGTTCAATTTGATATAAATTATGTCATAGACATTAAGTTGGTGCACATACACTAGCTTGGGTAACTATCTAGATTTCAAGTGTGTAGAGACTATAATTTGTAGGTCCCACATCTTTATCTCATTAAGCTATAATATGAAATAGTACCTATACCTGGCCATAGTAATCACTTGATCCTAATTATATAGCATAGTTCTACCAATGGTTATAGGAAAGGGATGGAGGAGACCATTCCTCTTATCTTTTCATACTCTATAAAATCCTTTAAGAATTTGGTATGCAATCTCCTGATCTATCATCTTGATTAGGACATGGATAGGCAATTTATAGGGTTGGATCAAAATCCCCTCAATCCTGATCACTATACAATCTAGATATAACTAGATGTATCCCATGAGTTCCACATATTTCTTGGTTAAAGGACTTACGATAGGCATGGGAATCCTTGTAATGGCTTCTACTAATGCTGGGTAGACATAATCACAAATGAATTGTATTTTATGCCTATACTTGAATATGTGTAGCTTGGAATAGTAGTGAGAGACTATAAACCCACCTTTTAGTGACCAATTTTAATATAGGAGATCTAGGTGGAGGCTAGTAAGGCATAAAAAAGATAGGACATCATGATAAAATGGGTGCTAGTCTTCTTCCTAATGGCTATGAATTGCCTTTCTAGGTATATGTTGATCATCTCCCCAATTAGAGGAGTGAGTCCCTTTTCTACCATAAATTAGACATAAGATACCCAATTCTTGTTGATAAATGTGGTTTAAGGGGCTCTAGAAATTATATTTAATAAGGTCATGATCACCCTAATTCCCTCTCTAAATTGAGCTACTAGGATGTTACCAGTAGGATTTTAGATCACATGGCTCCCTTGGAAAAACCATGGCCTAAGGATGGTGTCAAGATCATTCTTCCTAATCCACTCCTTAATAGTGGGAAAATCCACTTAAGGTTTTGGGAGCTTATAGTAACTTTTAAAGGCCAATTGGGAAATTAATGTTACTCTTTTAAAGTTCCTTTCATGGATAATCCAACCCTTTTCTATCCCACAATCCTTAAAAATGGGAGTAATGATGTTGATACAATGGATTACCTCTAGTGTGGTAGTTGAATGGTGTAGACTGGCCATCTAGACTACAACTAGGTCATAGTACCTCCTAGTCACAGTAGCAATCTTTTTTTCCTCCTTAGTAATGGATTGCATCTCCTCTATGGTCTAGAAGATCTTAGACCAATTCTTATTATGAGTGTTAAATGTAACAACATCTAGGTTTATATCCTTGAAAACCCTCCCTTCATTGTCTATAGACAAATATAACTTTGTCTTGTCCCTGTATTGCTACCTATGAGTTGCCATGGCTTCCCAACCTTCTAATTTTTTCACAACTAGATTACAAATGGTCTTTGGTTAGCTCTTTCATGCTCAAAACATAGTTAAACTTCTTCTAAATTCACTATAATCAATCCAATTTTACTTAGGGTATTTTATGTAAGTTTTAGGGCTTTGAAGCTTTAATGGAAATAGATCATTTGGAGTTTGGCTCATACATGCCTCATATATGATTTTGACCTTTGGCTTTATACATTTACATTTTCAAGCACATAATATCTCCTATTTTTTTACTTTGTGATTGTATGGCACCTATCTAGCATCTATCTAAAACCTTTTGCAACATTTTTCATAAAAACCTTTGAAGCATTAGCCATTGGCATTTTAAAAATGCCTTTTATTTCACATCATTAGATCAAGATCCTTGGATCAGTGCTAACCATTGATTATGATCTATGCCCTTTCATGTCATTAGTCCTTTTTGGTATCGAGTGCCATATTTGTGCCACTTGGCATCTCTATGGGATTTTTGAGCTCTAGCACCCTTATTAGTCATATATTAGATGTGTGTTTACCACGTGTCAAGCCTAAAAGCTCTCAGAGCTTTGTTGAAAATTCATCAATGATTTTGTGTGATTAGATCATCCACCACGATGAAGTGCAGACCATTGGATCCTATAAAGTGCATGAGCTTTAAGTCAATGCACATATATAAAAGAAATTAGGATAAAATGCTTAAGGATAAGTCTATTTTATATTAATAAACATGAATGGACTTAGGTTAAATCATTTTATATTAAGTTTTAAATCAAAATGACCCCTTAAATGACATAAAACATGCCCCACTTGGTATAAGTAAAAGGTTAGATTATCTTAATTTTGATGGCCTTACGGACATCAAAGGAAGCCTCTTGGTTGTTTAAATGACATTTTTGAGGATGCCAAATTTAAGCTCATACAGTATTTTAGGTTTGATGGGATTAAAATTGATGTTCATGTAGATGTCAATGACAACCTTACATATGTCAATTTTAAGCTCATTAAATTCCTATGTTCCAATATGAGAATACCACATGGTAGCTCCATTGGGATTCCTAGGATCTTGGAGTCAATTCACATCATCTGACTAAAAACCATGATAAAGTGAGAGCCGTATAATTATGATCTAAGAGCTTGTCCATGGTTGGTCCCTTCTAACATGAAGGAACTTTTGCTTTTAATATTTGAATGTAGGAGTGTCATGTGGTAACTCTTTGGGCCTCTTGAGGATTTGAATTTTCAATGATGCCTTCACTCTATCTGATCTTTGGTTTGTGATGAAGATTGAGCCATCAATCATGATTTAAATGTTCAAATATGATTGGTCTGAAGGGCTAATTGCTTAGTTTGTTGAGTTTTTCTTCTCTTTGTTGGATCAAAGGGTGTGAGGAAGTCTAAATTTTTGGATCCTACAAGATGCATGAAAATTAAGTTAGGACCTGAGATGAAAGAAAATTAGGATAAGGCATACAGACTAAGGTCTCATTTATGTTAATAAACATGAATGGGGCCTTAGCATCAAATATTTAGGCTAAGTAGGTAATAAAGGGACCTCAATAGAAAATATAAAGGGATCTTGCTAGGAAAATTAAAAGGGGCCACTATCATAAAATTGGACCATGTTATAAAAATAAAGAGGACCCTACTAGCATAACATTAGACCACATTAGAGATATAGGAAACATAAGGGAAAAAATAAAAAGAACCAAGGCATAATTTTAGGCTAAGGTTTGGTTGTGTCAAAAAACACGACCAAGCCTTAACATAAAAATTGGGCTTGAGTCCAAAATAAAATTAGAATGTTCCCACCAATTTGTTCCTACCAAATTAAAATTCAAACTTGAACCAAGGGTTTATGCTAGGGTTTTAGAATGTGAATCCTCTAGCAAGGTTTTTATGAAACCTATAACTAAAAGAAATGAAGACCAATTATTAGCAACGTTAGGCAAGTTTAAAGCAAAACCATAAACTAGTGAACTAACCTCATTAAAGTGGATGATCTTCAAATTCTAAATAATGATCAAATCATGCAAAAATTTTAGGGTTAAGATTCAAAATATATCAAGGGTCCCAATTTTCAAAATAGGGGGTATGTTGACCTCAATAGGAATAGTCAAAGCAATTATAAATAGATATCAAGGGCATGATGCAACAAAATAAGGATTTGTAAGGAGAAACTATCTTGTTCATCCCAGATGACAAGTTCAAATAATTTGATAACACCATGGATAATTTGTTTAGTTCCTTAAAATTAGTTAGGGCTAAACAAGATGCAATGAATAAATAAAGTACCATGGCTACAAGACAAGTTGGCCAATGGTATTTTCTAAGTTATCAAGTGAAATATTTGATTAAATCCTTGACCAAGAATAAAATCTCTGAATTTAGAATAGTCAGTCTATCCCACTTAAATATGGATATGGCTATATTAGTGGATAAAATCAAAGCCTTGAGAAACTGATCCAAACAAATGGAGGATATTACTAAGGATCTCAAATATTAGGAACATAAGATGTTGTACATATTAGATATCCTGATCAAATATCCCACCACACTTAGTCCATTAGGCCTTATCACTGATGAGGAGTTAAGGATCATAACTACTCAATTCATGAAAGAAGTGAGAAATCAAGGATAAGGAAGATAGGGGATGATAACAAGAAGTTCATGGGCTTAATTTTGTCATCTGAGGAGAAGGTAGGAGATGACACAAACATCAATCAAGCATTGGAAAGAGCTAAAAAATATCTCAGGGGCATGGAGGATCAAGAAAAAAAACTCTTCATGAGACCTATTATTGACCTCCAGCTTATTAATGAGCAGCATTATAGGATGAAGATCCTACAGGGACTACAGAAGCACAAGGGTCTAAAACTTAAGCCAGTTGACTTAAGATATTCTATTATGTAGGAACATTGTATAATATTTTAAAATAGAATATTCTTTTGTAAAGGCATGTGCATCTTGTTAAGCACATTGCCTTTGATTCAGTCAATTAAAAGATGTCATTTGTCATAGAAAGTTATAGAAAGGATAGTTGTCCCATACACATATACAATTGTAATTTGACAAGACTAGCCAGTATACCTCCTTGCATTCTATAAAAGGGATATTACCATTTGTGAAAGGGGAGGTAGTTTTAAGCTAAAATGATTCTATATCTTTTCAAAAAATTAATATAAGAAAGGGGTTTTACAAAGTTTCCATATTTTCTTATATAAATTACTATCATGGATTCTCTCTCATCTATTTGGTCTAAATCTTAGATTTAAATGGTCCTTGTGAATTTTGGATGTGCATATTTAAGTGTAGAGCTGATAATTTGTGCTAATGCTAGATTAGTTGAAATTTTTAAGGTTTACTTCAGTTTCTTCACTTTTTTTGCATATGTGCTAATGTTTTTTGCTTATAGGGGTGAATATTTAAAGTGAGCCTAGTCCTTGTTTTCACTATTTCATATTATCCTTAGATGTTTTCCTAATGTGTGATAGGATTTGAGATTTTGCTACTTCATGTCATATACTAGTTAAATGCATGTTCAAATGAAACTTTAACTTTGTCATAATGTTTGGGTTAAAGATTGGCAACATATTTCTTCTCTACCTTACCCTTCCTTTTACTCCCTGTCTATCAATTCACCTTAGATTAGATTCATTATGAATACTCATCTTAGTTTAACTTTATACTTAGGTTTTGAACACAATTAACTTTAAATATCACAAGTTATATTTAAAATCAAAGATCAACTATTAAGCCATGGTGGCTCCCAACCACCAAATAATATAAATCTATGAGACAATCCACTTGTTCTACCTCTATTCCAATAAAGATAATAGAATTATCACAACCTGCAACTCATGTATTGGATTCTCTAAATTAAAAAATGAGTATTATTTCTTAAACACTAAGAACCACATGTGATAAACTTCTAGGCATCAATAGGGAATGCATTTTTCTAGCACTAGAAGGAGGGCCTTAGTTAGATTTTGATAAATTTGCAACATCTTTGCTATTTTTGGTGAATTTTGTTCAAAGATTAATGTATTATTTTCATATTTGTGTTTCTTTTAGAATATTTGTGTAAATATCATTGATCTTAATGGTTTTAGATGAGTATTTTTGCTTATTTAGACAAAGATAGATATTCTCTAAAGATATATGACAAATTATGGTAAATATAGCTTAATATTTATATATAAAAGGCATTTGAATTTAGTAATAATAATTTTGATTAAATATTTATTGGATATTTATAAATTTGAGTTCATTTGAGCTTGAAACATTTAAATATCACTCATACTATCATATTTAGACATATCTTTGAGCTAAATTAGTTAAAAATTAATGTCCTTTGTTGCTCTTTATACAAATTTGTGAAAACTTTGCTTAATGTGAAAGTATGATCATTGTTATTTGAAAATATAAGACTTACACATCATATTTTAAATAGGGTTCAAATATTTCAAGCTATAATTGCCAAGGATAAGGACCGGGTCATATTCAGAGACAAGGGTTCTTAAACTTTCATTAGAATTTCATAAGAGAGCTAGGTGAGACAAATTTAAGTGTAGAATTTAAAAGTCTCAACCAAATTCACCAGTTTAGGGTGATCCTATGTTCAATCTCTATCAAGGTATGCCTTAGATAGGTGGTTCTTCAATTAATGTGCTAGGTGTGGTACATGACCTTCCTTGAAATCCTAAAAAATATTTGCCTACTTTTAGTTCTAATGGTGTTGTAACTATTGAAGAACACATTAAAATTTTCAATGTTGCTATGAGACTTTTGAATGTTATTCATGAAGATGTAGCATATATATTCTTTCTATTTAATTTCAAAGATACCTATTTATGAATGGTTCCTAAACCTTTTTGAAAACTAAATAGTTAGTTGGAATGATTTTAATAATTACTTTATTGATCAATTTATCAAAATCATCAGTCCTTGTGTCCTTTATCAGTAGTTTACCATGTAAAAAGAGATTCAAATGATCCCATAAAAGCCTTTAATTCTAGATTCTAGAAAAAATTTAGCAAAACCATAGCTCCTTATAGACTTTATGAGGCTTTCACCTTAGATATTTCCAAGGATGATTTAGATCCCATGAATTTTATGTTTCTTAAAATATTTACTTAGATCATTAATACATTAGCCTTAGCTTATGTTGAAGCTGTGATCATTAATGACCAAATACAACCACAAGGCCAAATGGCATACAATATTACCAACATTAATCTAAATTTGCATTTTTTTAATGTCATTCCCAATGCCAATCAAAATATGTCTGTCTTAAATCATCTTCTAGTTGTGAACCAATTATATTTGATTCATACACATATTGGCCAAAACCTAGGATTCTTGCACACTACAAGTGGATCTAGTCCATAAGAATAGAGAGTTTTGATGCTTGTAGCCAGTAACAATACTATAGTTCATAATTCTAAAGACCTAATAATGAAAATGACTTTATATTGAAAATGGTTCAAAAACTAAGAATTGAATTCCTTCAGTTGCAAAATTAAGTTGGCAATACTGGGGAAATATCTAACAAGAACTTCTCTTTCCAAAGATTCAATAGGCCTTCAAATTAATTCCTAAATAATGACAATAATAACCATAGTAATGAATCATCTGATAATAATAATGTGCCTAACATAAATCTTAGTGATGTTGTTTCACTTAATTATTATAGAGTTCATTGTACTTTAAAGCATTATGAAGTATATTGTATAGAATTTTTCAATGCTTTTGAAGCTTTTCAATAAGAGTTAAACACTTTTGAAGTTGTTCCTAATAAAGACAATGGTGCAAGTACCTCAATTTATTCAAGGTCATCTAAATCTTTTGATTCAACTCTCATGGTGGAAACATTGGGGGTTCTCATTTCAAGAAGAGAATGAACTTGAGTATATTCATGCTTTTTAATAATATCGAAAGAAGACCTATACTCTAAGGAATAGGGAGAAAAAATAACCTTTGACTAGCTCAACCCCACCAAATAATTTTGACACTCTTGATACTAGACAACAATCTAGAGCCTCCTAAGGGAAGTACCTCTAAACCCAACACTGATACATCTAATTCTTCCAATAGAACTAGATATAATATAGTGGAGGATATCAAAAATATCAAATCTAACATTAATTTGCATGAGTTGACTTAGATTATAGAACAAAGGGATTTGTTTTGGGAATCTTTATCTAAGAAGCCTAGTAAGTCTCAAAAGGCTACACATGCTAAAATTGAAATACACAAAAGTAAGGCAGATGTTTCACATTTCCTACTTATAGTTAAGATATTTGATAAGAATTTGTATAATTGTTTGTTAGAATTTGGTGCATATAAAAATATCATGCCTAAAGGTATTTGTGAATAACTTGGTTTGACTCCAATTAAATCTGATAGAGTTGTAACTCAATTAGATAAATTAAGAGTCAAAGTAATTGGTGAGTTGTTGAATGTTCATAGACAAATTGCTTCTAAACCACGGATCCAATAATTCATTGACATCCAAGTGGTAGACATACCTAATGGTTATGGGATACTATTAAGTAGATATTGAACTAGATCTTTGAATGGTTACATGTCAAGTAACTATTCACACATGTGGTTAGCCTAGAAAGGAGTTCCCAATTAGATTAGGATAGAGAGGGAACCAAAGATGAATCATATGATCACTGAGTACAATGGAACCAATGAAAAGGTCAACATGATTAAATCAGATCTAGGTATTTATACTCTTGACACCACAAAGTTATGTAACTCCAAAACTTCTCATGCTATGCCTAGATTATGGAAGATATATTTTGGTGGTGTTAGATGTAAATCATGGTCTGGATTAGGAGTGGTATTAATCAGTCCCATTGTGAAACAATATAATTACTCTGACAAAATTCAATTCCCATACACCAATAATTTGGTGGACTATGAAGCACTTATTCTTGGATTAAAATTTGCAATCAAACATAAGGTCAAGGAACTATTAGTTTTTGGTGATTCTAAACTAGTAGTTAATCATATCAAAAGTAAATATCAATGAAAATTATCTTATCTTAAGAAGTATAAGTTTATAGTGTGGGACTTAATTGAATGTTTTGATGATTTTAACATTGTCTCAGTCCCTAGTGAAGAAAACAAGGCTACTAATGAAATTGATTCAGTTGAATCTAACCTTATGCCTAAACAAAGTTCCAAGTTACAAAACCTTACCATTGAATTAGTTTCATGTCCCTTAGTGTTATATAATGTTAACCATATACAAGTATTTACTGATGATCAATAGATCATAGATTTCATGACTAACTTAGGGGTATTTAAGTCTCACATCATTGATGAGGTCAATGAAAATACCCTTGTTGATGAATTTTTTTAAGGTAAGCTTGATGACAAGGTCATTCAATTAAGTGACAATAATATCCACAAAGGAATGATATCCTTAGAGAGACTATTTGATTCTAAAAAAATAGTTGAGACTATTAAGATTCCCAAGGTAGATGGGAAAGAATACAATATAATTGACCTAGGTTCCCAAGATCAACCTCAACTGGTGAACATTGGTACAACCAGCATAATCATTGAAACCAAAAGAGCCAAAGATTTACTAACCAAGTATAAATATATAATAGCATGGACCTATGATTACTTAAAGATCTTTGATCCCAATTTCATAACCCACACCATACCATTGAAACAAGCCTATAAACATTTTTGGCAAAAATAAAGGCTAGTCAACCCCATCCTAAAACCAATGATATACAAAGAGGTTAGAAAGTTACTAAATGCTAAGATAATGTTTCCCTATATACACTCTACCTGGGTAGCCAACCTATTTCTAGTTAGAAATAAGAATGGTGAAATCAGTTTGTGCATTAACTTTAAAAATATAAATAGATCATCTAAAAATGATAATTAACCCCTACCTTCTCTTGACCAAGTAATCCAAATTGTTTCTAGTTCTGCTATGAAATCTTTTTTAATGAATTTTCAAGGTATAATCATGTGCTAGTGAACAAGGAAGACAGGATGAAGAATACATTTACTACTAAGTGGAAAAGTTTTACCTAAAAGAGAATGACCTTTAGATTAATTAATACAAGTATAACCTTTCAAATAATAATTGATTGTGCATTCCAAGGCCTCATAGTTAGGTACATTATTATATACATGGATGATTTGACTATCTTTTCTAAAAATAGGAAAACCACATCATGAACATACAAAAAGTATTTGAGAGATGCAAAAGGTATGGAATCTCCCTTAATCCCAAGAAAATCATCTTTTGTGTAACTAAGGGAAATCTATTATGATCTGAGCAACATTTTAGGTGACAATTCTACCCCAATTGGTGGTAGAACTTCTGGGAGCCATAACTTTTGCACCATAGCTCCATTTGACTCCCTGTTTGAATCATTGGAAAGATAATAATGATGAGAACATGATGAGATGGAATAGATATATTCTCAATGGTTTTTGACCTCCAAAATCCCAATGGAAGTGTCCTAAATTTTAATTTTAATAGTGCAATCTAAAAATAGTAATTTCTCAAATTCTGTAATGTTGTAAAACATGGAAGTCAAAACCACTTCATCTCCCTTAAGATTGGTGACCTTCCACATCCTCCTCCTACCTTCAAAGTATATATAAAAATATATGTATCCCAAAAAGGCAAACATACATCTCTTTACAAAGATAGGCATATGTTGTATCTATAATTTTGAGCAATAAAACATCTCTTCTTAGAGATACCATTATTATTTATGTGTTCTTAAAATATTATTCAACCAAGACATTCAAGTTTTGGATCAATGGTATTAGATCGGCTTGTATTTAGAGTGTATGATTTCTAGGATGAGACTAGATTACATGAAGCTTGGGTGAAAACTAATAGAACCAGTAGACTATCCACCTATTCACTCCGAATGACCTCAAATGGTGAACAACATTGAGACATCTAATCATTTTAAGGAAATGATGAATGAAGCCCTCTAGTAGTAACAAGCATACATGCTACAACAATTCACCCAAATCCTCCAACAAATCTCAATGGGAAATTTTGGCTCCTCATCTGTAACCCCATATCTTTTCAATACACCAGCACCCTTCAAGGTTTAGGTGAATTTTGATATCCCTAGATTTGAAGGAAAAATCAATGCTGACATAGTAGAAAATTGGTTGGATCAATTGTCCTACTAATTTTATATAAATAAATTCACTAATAAAGAGAAGATCACTTTTGCTCTTTTGAAAGCATCATTACTTGTCAAAAATTGGTAGGAAGTGTACAAGAAGAGATTCAGTATGAAAGATATTGGCCTTGAGGTGGAACCTACCTGGGATGATTTCATAGAATCTATAAAGGAAGAATACTACCCCATTGGAGCATATGATGATCTATATATGGAGTGGAAATAACTTTGCCAAGGTAAGGAATAATCTGTTCAAGATTACAATGACATTTTTCAATTTTTATCTATGATATTGGGCATCCATTAAAGCAAGAAACATAAGGTTCTAAAATATCATGGTGGACTACAATGATATATATGGGTGGAAATAGAACTTTTCAATTTGGAAACACTCATTGAGGTATACAATTTCACTGTGAATATTGAGTAGAAGCATGAAAGAATGAATATGAAGAGTCAGCCTTCAAAATGGAAAAGCGACAAAGAAGGTCAAACATGAGGCTAAAATTGGAAGCAAATAAAAGGGAAGATTGGGAAATGGTGTGATTACCATAAATCTAGAACTCTCTCAAAAGAAGAATGTTGAGACATCAAGTCCCTACTTTCTGAGTCATAATCCTTAACATCTACTGCTCTACCTCATACACACCCTACAGTTGAAGAAGATGAAGAATATATTGTAGATGTTGAGCCTAGTGCAATTTTTTCTTCATCAGAGATCTATGAGGAGAGGTTAGATGATAAAGAAAGGTTGTTTCACTCTAAGTTATGGGTGAAAGGTAAGCCTCTACATTTCATTCTTGATAGTGGGAGTCAAAAGAATTTAATCTCTAATAATGTTGTGAAAAGCCTAATTTTATCCATGAAGCCTTACCCAAAGCCATACAGTATTGGATGGTTGAGTCCAGGGAGAAACCTTTGTGTTACCCACCAATGTCTTCTCTCATATGTAATAAAACCTTTCTAAGATGAGGTCTTGTGTGATGTGGTCAATTTGGTTGTTTGTGATGTACTCCTTGGTCAACCATCCATGTATGATCAACATGGAATTTATGAATCAAGAACTCAAAGGATCACCCTCACTCTTGGAACACAATGCTACAGGGTACCAAAGGTACCACCTTCTACATCTATCTCCCTGATTAGTGCCAAGAAATTCATTCTCATGGTGGTCAAGCCACATAAATCTAAAAGGGTCGATGTTATAGCACTAACTACATAGAAAACACAATAATAAAATAAAATAGATACCCAACTGAGGAATATCAAGGCCTTCCATTTATAGACTAATGGTGAACAATTGGGTCCTACATAGCTCCACAAAGCACAGTCCATTCCAAGTATGCATTAGAAATCAAATCAAAACACAAATACCACACTTGATGAAAAATATTGATGCAATGGGGATGATTACTTCTCAAGGAGGAAGGAATGATCCAAGCAACATTTCAGACAATAATTTGGGTGATGGTTCTACCCCAATTGGTGGTAGAACTTTTGAGAGCCATAACTTTTACACCATAGCTCCATTTGACTCCCTATTTGAACTATTGAAAAGCTAAGAATGAGGAAAAAGTGATGAGATGTAATGAGATATGATTAATGGTTTTTGACATATGAAATCCCAATGGAAGTGTCCTAAATTTCAATTTTAATAATGTAGTCTAAAAATAGTAAGTTTCTAAAAATAGTAATTTCTTAAATTTAGTAATGTTGTAAATCATGGAAGTCAAGTCACTTCATATACCTCAATATTTTTCACCTTCCACATCCTCTTCCTACCCTAAAAGTATGTATAAAAATAGATTTATCTTTAAAAGGAAAAAAAACATCTCTTCCTAGAGATAGGCATATGTTGTATCTACAATTTTGAGCAATAAAACATCTCTTCTCAGAGATAACATTATTATTTGTGTGTTCCTGAAATATTCTTCAACCAAGACTTTCAAGTTTTAGATCATATTAGGACATGTCATAACTAAGGAGGGATCTCTATAGACCTAGAGAGAGTAAATTTAATATCAAAGATAGAACCCCCTAATAGTAGGAAGGAATTGAAGTCTTTCTTTGGTAAAATCAACTTTATAAGAAAGTTCATTTCTGGTTTTAAAGAGATTGTGAAGCCATTGAATGACATGCTGAAGAAAGATGTCTATATCACATGTAATGAAGAGACCAAAAAAGCTTTCAAAGATATCAGAGAAGTAATTAGACAATCTCCTATACTGATAAGTCTAGATTTCACTAAATATTTTTATCTTTATTCCTTTATCTTTGATCATATAATATATGTTTTTATAACTTAGAATATAGATAAGTGTTATCACCCATTGATTTCATGAGTACTAACCTTAAAAATGCCAATTTGAACTATTAATTGATTGACAAACAAGCATTTTTTAAGTCAAAGTTGTGAAGAAATTTAGACACTATATCCTTAGAAATAAAGTGCATGCAATTCTACCAAACCCCACCACTAAAATAATGTTGAGTCAATATGAACTTGGAGAAAGGAGAAGTAAGTGGATGTATTTCATTTAATAATATCATCTAGATATGAATACTACCAAGTTAGTAAGATGCAAAGGTTTAATTTAGTTCATTCTTAATATTAATCCAAAACTGAGTGTTATGTAGGTAGAATAACAAAGTTTTCAACCCAATGATTGGTATGATCTTATTGTTTATTTGCTAATCAATATATATTATACTATAGGATTAAGTAGAGATAAAAATATATATTTAAGGCTCAAGGCAACCCACTTCCTGATCAAAGATGGAAGGTTGTATAGGAATAAATTTGAAGGCATTTACCTGAGGTGTGTGTCTAAGGAAGAAGCAAGGGAGATCTTGAGCACCTTTCATGAAAAACTAGGAAGTGGAAATCCATATGGAAGGACCAAAACCCAAAAGATCCTTAGAAATGGTTATTATTAGCCTAATACCTTCAAGGATGCTCACAAGCATGTGAGATAATTCCATTCATGTCAAGTCTTCAACACTAAAGATCCTAAGGCAGCCATGCCATTAAATCCAGTAATCATTGATAAACTTGTTACACAATGGGTATTAGACTTTATGGGGGTCATAAAACCCAATTAATCAGATGGTTATAAGTATGTTATGACTTCTATAGACTATTGCGCAAGATGGAATAAAGTAGTGACAACTAAGCAGTGTAAAACTGAAGAAGTGATCAAATTTTTAGAAGAGAATATATGTATAAGGTGTGGCACACTAGTATGTCTCATCTATGATAATGGATCTAACTTTGTGTTCATTGAGATGACTAAGTGGTCATATGACAACAATATTTTCTCAAGTTCTCATCAAACTATTACCCTCAGGGTAATGGAGTGTCGGAATCAACAAACAAGAACTTGATGAAATCCATAAAGAAGTTTTCACTTAACAAACTAAGAACATGGCATAAATTAATCATGTATGCCCTTTGGGTAGATATAACTAGAATCAATCAAGCTCTTAAGGAATCACCACTCTTGATGGTATATGGTCAAGAACTTATATTACCCATTACCATCAAGCTGCCAACATACAAGTTCATGCAAGAGTAGATGGAAGAGGCTCAAGAATTTGAAAATTCAAGGCTACTTGACATCATAAAAATGTAAGATGAAAGAGAGGAAGCTTTTGCCAATTTTAGTAGACACCAGACCATAGTTAAGAGGTGGTTTGATAAGTGTGCAAAGATAAAGGTGTTTAGATAAGGAGACTTGGTCCTTTAAGATAAATCCTCAAAACTAGAAGGAAAACATGGAAAGTTCACACCTTTAAGGATTGGCCCATATCAAATTGTTGAGATCCTAGGGGACAACACCTTCAAACTAAAAAACTTGCAAGGAGTAGAGTTTACGTTGCTAACCAATCGGTAATACCTGAAACATTACTTCTTTATTGTCCCACTTGAAGTCTTCATGGAATGAATTATAAGACTAGTTAGAGTTAGTATAGGTAGAATTAGTTTAGTTTATTTCTTTCTTGTCCCTTATTTGTACATAGTGTTTGTGTGTGTGTGTGTGTGTGTGTGTGTGTCTATATATATATATATATATATATATATATTTGTTTGCTTGTTTCCTTTCCTTTTTGTTTGGTGTGTTTGCTTTCCCTAATTGGTTCCTTACTTTAAATAAGTCTTTTTCAGGATAATCCTTAGCTTAAAATACATTTAGGTGTTCAAAAGGAACCTCATAGTTTAAAAATGCAGGTATGACTCCTCGACATTGGTTGATCATGGATTATTGAAATGTGAGCCTAATGTTATAGTTTAGAGAAAATGGTGAGGAATAATAAGTAGGTTAATTTCTTCTTGAGATTTTAATCCTTATTCTAATCTAATCTTGGTTCTAAGAAATATTGCGTATATAGGGTGAAATCTTGACTTATTAGGACTAAGTCATGTTTGCACTTAAATAAACATTAATTTCTTGGGACAAACTTTATAGCCAAGGATGGTTGTTTGAGATCAAACATTTGACCAAATCCTAAAACCTAGCTAATCTAGTTCCCAACCCTTGCTACAAAGTCAAAATACCTTGAAAAATATAGAAATAAGAGCCATATTGCAAAAATTCAAAAATATTTCTAAATAGAGGTGATTCTGATAATCACCAATAGGGCTATGGAAGCCTGGATGATAGTGGAACAAGGCCTTGAGTGGAGCCAAAGATATCTCTATTAGGGCTATGGATGCTTGACTGTTAGTAGAAAATTGCCCAAGCCTTACCTGAGTTAAAGTATGATTCTTAATGAACATTTAAATATGTCTTAAATCAATGTTGATGGTTAAGGTCGTGAATCTAAAAGTTATTATCTAAATCATATGGCAATTAGTAAGTGGAATCGAAGCACACACACAACATGGCTATTTTTTTATGTTTGATCCTAATTATACATGTGTAAGACTTATTTTAACCATGAATTAATCTTAATAATGGTGATTTATCAAGTAGAATAATTAACCTCCTTATTAGTCTAAACTAGAATCTCTAAATTCTAACATATTGTTATGTTTCCCTGAGAAGTTACAATTTGTTGAGGTCAACATACCACCATTTCTAAAAATTGGGGACCCTTGTTTTAAATTATACAAATTTGTACCTTAAAGTTTAAAATTCACTTGATCAAAGTACCACTAGAATTTTTTCACATAGTCTTTATTTGCAAATGATCCACACTTGGCTCAGTTAGAATGTTTTTATATGATTCTAGTTTGATATTTTATATAAATTGGTAGCATTGGATCTTTGTGTTTCAAGTAGTCAGATTAATGTAGTCCATTTTGAATGGACAATGTATATATTTTATGGTTTAATGTCAATTTGGTATCTTACTTGACTTTGGCCCATTAAAAACCAAGTTAAATTCATCTTTGAGCATCTTAAAACACTAATTTAATGTTTTAACCTAGGTCCCTTTAGAATTAAATTCAAATTTGCACAAGAACAATTGGTGTGGGAGAAAGTAATTATGTCATATACTTAGTTTAATTTTAATCTTAAGGCTTAGTCATGTTTATCAACATGACCAAACCTTAGTATAAAATTTTACACTCGGTCCTTTATGCCTCGAGCCCCTTTGTTTCTTTTATCTCCACATTGTCGAACTAACCACAAGGTCCCCTTCATAATGTTTTAAAACTTAGCCTAAAATTTTTATCTTAATTTTTATCATGTTTATCAACATGAATAAAACCTTAGTATAAAATATTTAACTTAAGTTCCCTACATTCCTTAAACCTAACTTAGTTTTATTTTATTGATCATAAAATCAATGGTATGCATTTGCTAAAGAAAGATTGATCTAATGGTGTGTGTTAAGTCAAGAATTCAATGGAACCCTAAAATAAGAGATAAGGTGACAAATATCACCATCATGGGAACCTTGCCAAAGATCCAATGGTACATAACAAAAGATGATCTATAGAGCACAATTGATTAGATGAAGATAATCTGATAGTGCGAGATCAATGTTAACAATTCAAAATACCCTGAGATAAGTGGGAAGGTGATTAGAGCATTCCACCCCTTAGATCGATATTTGATAGAGCATGTTTATCTATCCAAATAAGATCTAATGGTGCATGATGAATGTTGAAAAGTAAAAATCCCTAAGAATGAATGTGGAGATGACAAGTGGCATAACCACAAGACACAAATTAAAGCTTGAACATCTTTCAAAATCAATGGTATATAAATGATCGTACATATAATAATTGATGTTCCATAAAAAAGGGACATAATTCATTAGATCAAGATAAATGGAGCATATTGATCTAGGTAGAGATGATCTAACAGTGCAAGATTAACATTGACATTTTAACAAAGACTAGGATGAATGTGGTAGTAACAAGTTGTACGACCATGAGGAATATAGTAGATAATCCAATGGCATTCGATCTTTTAGATCAAGATCAAATAATAACATTCATCCATGTAAATAGATGTAATGGTGCATAACAAAGCAAAATTTTCAAAGGGCTTAGAACCAATAAAATATTGACACATGTCTAAAAGTGATAAATGGTCATATTTTTAATATTAATGAGTAATATTCCATGGTGATGCCAAATCAAATCCACATAAGCATATATTACAAGTTGAAGATTTTTTGGACTTAGGAAATGCAAAGGTATAAATATGTAATTCAATTGAGATCTAAGGCATAAAACTTGTAAATTGAACTAGCTATCACCGTTAAAGAACTGAGAAGACCTTAATAAAAACCTTACCAAGGTTGAGAACCCTAATTTGACCCTGTGCTCATTATGACCAAGCCAAGGAAAGTTACATTGTCATATGTGTAAGAATAATTCAATCCAAAATTGAAGTGTAATCTAGTAACAAATAATTTAGAGAAATTCACCACCATGGTAGCTCAAAAAACTGTTTCTAGAGAGGACGTGGATATTTATCTAACTTTAGATGTAGAAGGGAGAATTTTCAAGGACACACATTTTAATGCCATAGCTTTGAACACAGGGGAGAAAAATTAGTCAAGATTGTTTTGGACTATTGAGAACCAAAAACTCATTATAAGAGAGGAGGATAATAACATGTATACAAAGAGGCTCTACTAAAACATAGTTACCATCTAGATGATAGGTTTGCATTATATATTAGATAAACTAAGGTACTACACTGCATAGATATCCTTGCTCCATTTTTTAAGGATAACAAAATAGATAAGGGTATTATTGTTCATGAACATAGTTTCAAGAATATTGCTTACATTTCTCATATATCTTTTGAGAACTATTATAAATTTCCTAAACACCAAGTATACCTAACCACAATCAATAACTAGGATAAATAAAATGATGTTAAGAACACCCTTACCCTATGGATATATTCTAGGAATCAAGTGTTTTCAGACTTCAATAACAACATCCCCATTAGTCAATTCAGACCTAGAATAAGAATGATCATGAAAATGATGAACAGGTTGTGTGAAAATCTAACCACCACATATGTAGACAAAATTTAGGTCCCCTTAGTCTATTTTGTGGTTGAGAAACAAGTCACCCTTCCTCTTGGTGAAGTAATCAACACCTGTTTGAGTATAAAGTTTTCTATAATTAAGAAGAAGCGTAGGGCTCAATTCCACATGATGTCATACCTTATGGATTCCGTTCTTACTACACCAAGATTCTAAAACATAAGTAATGGTCACTTGAGAGAATGTAGACTATCTCATAGTATTAATTTAAGTTACATATCGTAAAGCACAGGGATCACATCAAATTCATATGTGATTGTGTCTACCCTACCCTTCATGAGGATATCACAAGTAGCCCAATGATGAGTATTAACCCTATAATAAAGAATACTATTGAATCTATGGGGGATATATGGCTATATATAGATTATACAATCATTAAGATTGAAGGTACACAATGCACCATACTCATGATACCTATCCATTTACTAATGAAACTAGTAGAGCAAGAAGTAGCTTATCAAATATACAATGGAATAGATGGTCTTTATAAGACCAAAAGAAATGGACTACTTCACACCCTCCCCATAACCATTGGTAAGATTGTCTTTGCATAATGGGAAAATATTAAAGCTACTTCTAAACATAGGACATCTTTAAATTTACAAATTGATGAGCTAAGGTAGTGGGATCCCTATGGTAGAGCCAAAGAACACTTGAAAGAAAAATGGATGTTAAATATGCCTTATGAGCACTAGCATTTTCCTTTTAACCCCATATACACAAAATAATATTCATTCTCTGAGGTCACAACAATATTGAAGAAACACAACATCAATCTAGAATCTAGTATGCCAAGGGAGAAAATGGGAAGAGATGATAAATAGAAATTAGTTTTAAATAAGTATAATTTATAGAGTGGTGCACCTACTAGGCCTACACTAGTTTAATCAGTTACTACACAAATAGAGACACAATTTGAACATAGGATAGAAGAAAGAAGGCCTAATGAAATTACATCTTATTCAGCCCAAACATAGGAACAAGGATCACCAATGGAAGAATTTCATATGGTAACATTAGACCCTAGTGAGACACTTGAAGATGATTTAAAAATGTTGTCACTAGCCTATAAATTAGATGATTAATAGATGGAAGAAATAAAGGAAGAAAAGGGGAGGTAAGTGTTGGATCTAGTTCCTATGGATCCCCCTAAAAGAAAGGCTAAAATGGCCATGGTTCCAATGAAGACCAAGAAAACCAAGCTGATTTTTACTCATCCTTTGAGTGAAGTTAACCTCTTTAGTGAATAAAATTAGATTCATGGTCCAATCATCCTAGAATGGTTCATCTATGGTAAATTTCATAAAGTACCTATTGTACAACATCCTTGGCTAATGGTGAAGGTCATCAATATCCTAATGCATGAGGAGGTCAAGCCATGGATCCTAACTCTATAAAAGGAAGATGAAATAAGGATCACTGCTCTAGGAGAGTTAAGTGGAACACAACTTAAGATTCTAACTCCTAAAATGACTCAATCATTAGTTGGTGTCAGGTTTGACCCAACAACTACCAGTTTGCAAAGAATCACAGAGAATAAAGCCATATTTGGTGGAAAGGAGTTCACTTTCTAAAGGGTATAACCTTATTTTGATTTGATTCTAGTGACATTGCAAAAGCCAGGTGAAAATCCTATCTTTGAGGAGAAAACTATTTAATTTGGTCAAGCATAGCTAGATCAATTACAAATAGCTATCAAGGGCATAATGCATCAAAATAAGGATTTGGAAGGAAAAGCTATCTTTTTAATGCTAGTGGACAAGTTCAAATAATTTGAGGACACCATGAATTATTTATTTAGTCCCTTAAAATGACTCAGGGCCAAGTAAGATGTAGTGAATAAACAAAGTACCATGGATATAGGCCAAGTTGGACAATGGTAGGCTTTAAGTTATCAAATAAAATATTTGACCAAAGCCTTGACCAAGAACCAAATCTTTGAATTTAGAACAATTAGTATAGCCAACTTAAATATGGATATGACTATATTAGTGGATAAAATCGAAGCCCTAAGAAGTTGGTCTAAGTAAATAGAGGATATTACTAAGGATCTCAAATAGAAGGAAGATAAGATGTTTCACATATTGGACATCCTGATCAAAGATCCCACCACACTTATTCCATTAGGCCTTATCACCTATGAGGAGTTCAAGCAAAAAACTACTCAATTCATGCAGGAAGTGAGAAATCAAGGATAATGGAAGATAGGGGTTGATAACAAGAAGATCATGGGATTACTATTGTCATTTAAGGAGAAGGTAGGATATGCCAAAGAAAAGGATCTCAGGGGCCTGGAGAATCAAGAAAGAGAACTCTTAATGAGACCTACTGTTAACCTCCAGCTTATTAATGAGTAACATTATAGGATGAATATCCTATAGGAAAGGTAAAATATTGCAGTAGCATAAGGGTCTAAAAGTCAATCCAGTTTACTTTGGATATTCTATTATGTAATAACATTATATAATATTTGAAAATAGAATATTCTTTTGTAAAGGTACGTGCAACTTGTAAACCATATTGCCTATGAGTCAGTCTATTAAAAGGTGTCAATTTTTCTAGAAAGTTATATAAAGGACAAATGTCCTATATACATGTGCAATTATAATTTGATAAGACTGGCCTATATACCTCCTTGCATTATATAAAAGGGGTATTTCCATTTTCAAAAGGGGAGGGAGTTTTGAGCCAAAATGATTTTGTAAATTTTGAGAAAATTAATATAAGCAAGGAGTTTTAAAAAGTTTAGCCATATTTACTTGTATGAATTGCTATCATTGCTTATCTCTCATATATCCAGTCTAAATCTCATATTTGAATGGTCTTTGTGAATTCTAGATGTGAATATTTAAGTGTAGAGTTTTTAATTTGTGCTAATGCTAGATTAGTTAAAAGTTCTAAGGTTTACTTCATTTTATTCATTTTTTTTTTCATATGTGCTAATGTTGTTTGCTTACAGGGGTGAATCTTTAAAGTGAACCTAGTCCTTATTTGCACTATGTCATACTATCCTTATATGTTTGCCTAATGTTTAATAGGATTTGGGCTTATGATACTTCATGTCATATATTGGTTAAATGCATGTTCAAATGAAACTTAAACTTTTTCACAAAGTTTAGGTTAAAGATCAATAACATATTTCTTCTCTACCTTACCATTACTTTGGCTCCTTTTTTATCATTTCACCTTAGATTAGCTTTATTATGAATACTCATCTTATTTTAACGTTAGAATTAGGTTTTGAGCAAAATTCACTTTGAATAACATAAGTTATCTTCAAAATCAAAGATCAACTATTAGGCCACGATGGCTCCCAACCACCAACTAACATAAAGTTGTGAAACCATACACTTATTCTTCCTTTATTACACCAAAGATAATATTATTATCATGACCTACAACTCATGCATTAGATTCTTTGAATTCAAAAATGAGTAGTTTTTCTTAAACACTAAAAACCACATATAATAAACTTTTAGGCATCAACAATGTTAATTAGAATATAGCTTTTTTTATATAGAAACCTTTTGATTTTGAATTAAAACCTAGTGAAATGTGAAAATTTAACCATAGGATGGGTAAACATGGTTAAAAAGATGGTCACAAAGTGAAATATATGAAAAAAGATAAAAATATAAGCCTAGAGAGTTGCATCATAGTTAGACACTAATATCAACACTAGTTTCCAAGATAGATGCAAGTTTCTAAGGAATAAAACATATATAAAATAAGAAGAATAGGTATGGATCCCTTACATACATTGGATGATTATAAACAAACATAAAATATATGCCCAAGGGGTAGGTAAATCAAGTGAAAATTGATGGAACCAAAGAGGTCCATAAGAGACTATGTCACTAGATGTCTAATTCTAAGTGAAAAAGTTTTTTGATACAAGGATACTATATAAATGTGTACTTGTACCAAAATGGGTGTCTAAAATTATAATAATGGATGGTGTAGTGAACCGCTTAACTTAATGAAATAAGAAATTAATGATGTCACGTAATTAAGTGATCTTGATGGTCATTTTTGTTAAGGATTAAAAGTAAGGATCCAATGTCATTTCATTGTGATTTCTTATTTAGGGATTCATAGATTTTAATGAATATATACTATAGCCATGCCCATTTTGAGTTGATCACATTAAGAGTGAACAATTTATACATTAGATTGGGTAAACCTAGTATTTTAACCCTTCTGTGAACTTTTTATTTTTTATTGGTTGGGACAATACCAACATTTACCTTATGAATGAGGCAATCTTGTAAAATATTAATAAATTTATAGTACCTTTTAAGCATGGGAATAATTTAAAACATCTTGGGAGGTGATTTAATAATTATATTAAGATTTGGTTTGTCATCTAAGAATATTTTTAATCCATATTTATGAGTTTAAATCTAGGTGTGAGATAGTAAATATCAAGATAAAAATGCCTATTGGAGAAAATGATTCATATATTCACTATGAATGCATCTTACTTTTGTAGGGTTAAAATTAGTTATATGACCTCATGTCAAATAGGTCATGATATCTATATGGTACCTTATGTAAACACCTACTTGATACACACCTTAGAAAATGGTGAAATATTGATTCCTTGTGGTCACCATGAGAATTCAAGATGGGTATTAAATGATTATAGTTTCTCTTATGAGCCTCTTACGTAATCCTTCCTTGTGTTTTAATTGTTTTTATATTTGGTTGATCTAAATAACATAAAACTATTTAAATTCATATTATGTAATATAATTCATTTATCATGCAGATCTGAATGTAAAATATATATTAATTTCATTTATTGAATATATAAATGACCAAGTAACTAAGGGAGAGAAGGGACTTATATAATATTTTGACTTATATTACTCATTATATATGTTATATTACTCTAATATTATAAGTAATAGTTTTGTAACTGTTCCATTAGGAAACATATTATCAAAACCTACATTAACACTGCCAGTGAAGCTTAGACATCTACGAGAGTGGATAATGTCCATAATTTGTTAGTATCATTGTTGTTAATTTTACTAGTTTATTATATAATAGATTGTTATGATTGAATTTATAGATGATTTTTTAAAACTTTATTGACCTTGGTCCTATTAAAAAATGTTTATTTTTATTCTTGTTAACTTGAAATCCTAGCTTCACTTATAACATAAGATTGAATTGAAATAAGGGAGGTTAAAGATGGGTTGGCCAACCCTAATTAATCCATATGGAGTGATTAAGTATTTATTATATTCTAATATTATCAATAGGTTCAAACCACATGTAGTTATCCAACCTAGGTGTATGTGTGCTCAAAAGTGATCTATTAGATTGGAATGTAATGCTTTGGATTTCAGCACTTAAAAACATGTAACCTTGACAATGTGTTTGGTATTCACACTTAGATTTTGTGATAGTTCCTCTAAATTATGTGCAAATATATCTCTTAATTGTCAAATGGTTCTTAAGTTAATTACCAAGTGATAAATACCTAATGCTAGTCTTATATTTATAAGTGAATATTTGATATTCCCCCCATAACCAACATAGGAAACATGCTTAGTTTGACCCATGGGATAAATTTTAAATTTAAAACTAGTTGAAGGATAAAAAGATAATGTTTGAAAAGATAGATGTCTATAATAATTACTTACTAATTTTGAGGAAAATTAATGATTTTGAATATTATGGTGATAATCTACATAGGATTAAAGAGTGTTTTGGGAAAGATTAGGGATATCTTGGCTTTGAATTACATAAAATTAGGTATTTCAAGTCAATAGATAGATACATATATAGTGGAAAGTTTGAAAAATACACAAATGTGTATGCGCAATTCAAGTATGTCAAAGATATGTTAGAATTGATGTTACAAAGTGTCTAATACTAAAATTATGTGTCTAATTGTTCCCCTCTTTTAGTGTAGTATTATAAATCATATATTAAAATTATAAAATAAATAATTTTTGCACCTACATATAATCATAATTTTTGTTGACATGCATGCCCCAAATATCCATCTTGTTTTATGTAAAAACCTACAAAGAAACATGTAGAAATGAATGTCCACACATGATAGAAAATATGAAATAACTTAAATCATTGAACTATTTGAAATTGAAAATTCAATTAATAAATACACCTAAAAGTTTGTAAATTAAGCTTCCATTTGAAATATTTAGTGAATGGTATGGGTGATTATGTCCTAAGGAGATATAATTTATAAAAACATTGGTTGAGAAATATAAATGCTTCAACCCCCATTAGAGTAAGATAAGTGTTATATGAGTGATTTATAACCTTAATTAAACTAATCAAAATATCATATAGATATTTTGGGGGAACCCCTGTAAAAAAAATTGTATGTAAATTGAAAATATGAATCAACTATTGCAAATGGATTTTAGACTCAAATTTATTACATAACACCATTGCTTCTCTTGATAGAAATAGATAAGTGTTTTCATGAGTAACATTTGAATTACCTTAAATCTAATCCATATTTACCTCAAATTTATATAGAATACAATCAACCTTTTATAAATATACTCAATATTGTATAATATTATCAATATGATCAATATAATGGCCTATTATATCTCATAAATCTTATAAGTATTCTGAATCTAACCCATATAATACATCAATTATCCCTCATATCATTTATATTTCCCTACATATTCTTAAATCAACTCAATTCTATCCCATCTAATCAAATTATCATAACCAAAATCTAAACCATTTGTCTATCATGGCTTGAATCTCTAGGAATATCCCACTATATGGGCCTATTTTAAGCGATGGATGAATCATTCACATCTCTCATATTAAAATAAAGAGTCATGTACATCATGTTATATGGAAAAATGTAATATTTTAAAGTATTCATACAAACATGATTAGATATATCATCATATAAATATTTTATCATTCAAAAACATATAAAACATGTAATCCAAGGAAATGGGAATACAAGTGTCATGTTAATAAAATATAACAATTAAGCACACAAAAATAATTAACATAGTATAAAGGTACATGAAATATGAATAAAAATCATGACATCACACATGGAAGAAAATAATGCATGATTTATATCACGTGTCTAAGCTCAAAAAATATTCATATATGTATCCACACATGTATGCATACAATTTAATGATCATGAAATACACTAAGACTTAAGACACAACATAAATTTGACTTGAAATGAACAAAAATATGACCATTAAATGGACTAGATGATCCTTAAAACAATGAATGCATGATTTGACAACACAATTAATGAACTCATATAAACATATAGTACACCATATATAAATCATCAAATAATGTAATAATAAACAACATCGAACACAAAAAAAAGAAATAATGGTCTGCATAATGAATCACTATCATCATAAAATATCAAAAAGGATAATATATAAATGATATAGTACCTTCAAGAGTATATACAATATCAATACATGCATAAAATTTCTAATTAGTTCAATCAAATAAATGGAATGATCATAGAAATATATAACATGTGAAGTGTACCAATATTCCCCTAGTGTAGGCATGCCCGTAATTTAGAAAGGTAGCCCTTGGGTGTATGAAATTCCCCACATCCAAATGTCCATGTATCATATATAGCTTGTAGCTCCCACATCTCACTCATGTATACCATGAAAATTAAGTTCATAGATAATATATAAAGTGCATAGATAATAGATATATAATCAACCATATATATTAGTCAACATCAATTAATCATGTAACTATCAAAACATGCCATATTTTTTTCATATTTATTAGTATTTTTCATTTTTAAATATTATCATACTATAAATTGATCACACAAATGGAATGTTCATGGGTAGGTATTGGATATATTAGTGTGAATGTCATATGATGTGGGTTAGGAGTAACATACATATCATTATTTGAATTAGATAAGTGATCACATGTATCTCATCCTACATCATAATTATAGTCAAAATTATCATGGATTCACTATGTAGATATATAAAACATAATAAATTTTTAAATTTAATGTATGCCATAAGAATTAAATTGTGTTTACTATAGAACACATAGATAAACATGTAGAATTAGCTTAGGTTATGATAACCTAGGTAACACTTTATAAACTTAAATAGACTACTGATATAATGGACATTGAAGTAGTCATCTGAGAGGAAGGATGATTAATTGTACTTTACTTTCCTTCATATAATTATCTTGTAAAGGTTATGTAATAAGTTATGGTGAAGGTGGCAAAGAAAATGTATCTAGTTGAATGTGATACTCATATACAATACCCAAAACTTTGACCACTCACTTTCTATATATATAATTCACATATATCATTTAAAATTCCCAAGTATTGGGAATAACTAAGAACCATGTAAAAAATGTTACATGCCCTAACATAAGTGGTAAAATAATGTTCCCAAGAGGGTTTTATTTGTTTCCA
Organism: Torreya grandis; assembly: GCA_037957365.1. Classification (NCBI taxonomy): domain Eukaryota; kingdom Viridiplantae; phylum Streptophyta; class Pinopsida; order Cupressales; family Taxaceae; genus Torreya; species Torreya grandis. The sequence continues at coordinate 692,046 of JARHVA010006640.1, forward strand.
TAAAATAATTTCAATATAATAATTTTACCGACTAAATATCTATGAGTATATCTAATAATATTAAGTAATGTCATAATGAAAATGTTTTCATTAAACCCATTATCCACCATAACACTGTGTATAGGACATGAGTCAATGAAAGTGTTCAAAAATTAAAAAATATTGGTAGAATCATCATATATAATCTCATATTACTCTTGGAGGTATAATAATTAGGATGATAATGTGATTTTTAAGTCATATACACCTTAGGATTAGTCTTGGTCTCTTTGGTTGATTCATTTGGAAAAGGATCAGAAAAAGTCTTTAGCTTTACACTAGTTTGTACCACTGACTCAATTGTAGGTGTATTATAATTTCAATATAATAATTTTACCAACTAAATATCTATGAGTATATCTAATAATATTAAGTAATTTCATAATGAAAATGTTTTCATTAAACCCATTATCCACCATAACACTATGTATAGGACATGAGTCAATGAAAGTGTTCAAAAATAAAAAAATATTGGTAGAATCATCATATATAATCTCATATTACTCTTGGAGGTATAATAATTAGGATGATAATGTGATTTTTAAGTCATATACACCTTAGGATTAGTCTTGGTCTCTTTGGTTGATTCATTTGGAAAAGGATCAGAAAAAGTCTTTAGTTTGTACCACTGATTCAATTGTAGGTGTATTAAAATCATTGATCTAAATAAAATTTTACTCAATTAAATCTTATATCTTATGTCTTAAACCAAATCATCTATTTTTAGACTATCATAGCCATCTATGCCAATCATAATATTCATTGATATCTAATCCCTTAGGTTGTGGCTTTCTCATATCAACCTCATTGAAAGAGGGTGATATAGGAGATCACACTCAAGTAATATATATAACACCTTATGAAGGGCTTAAAATAATCATGTAAACTTATTTATTTAGGGATTTTAAAGGTAAAAAATATTATTAGGTTATGAATCTACATTATCCATTACTTTAGCCTCATTATTATTATCATTTACATTATATTTTGAAGTGGGTTTGTTTTGAAACTGGGATTTAGATGATGTCAGAGGATTGGACTTATACTTTAGCTTACTCATATCAAGGGACATAATATCATAATCTTTAACCATATGACACGTGTCATTTATTTATTGAAAAGTTTTGAACATAATGGATTCATACAATAGATAAAGTAAACTTTACTTAAATATGTCATGCAATCTATTATCATCCATAAATTTTTCATTTTAGAGATCATAATATTATACCAAAGCGCATAATCAGTGATGAACTCATTAGGTCCTTGCTTAATTTATTTTATTTTAAAGATAAGAGACCTTCTCACTAATCTTAATACAAAAATGGGCTAAGAACTGACCATCCAAAGGATTTAAGGCATGCAATGACTGGCAGTAAAGTTCATAAAACTGTCATAGTATATTCATTGAGACTTCATGGAAATAAATTGGTCAAAAACTTATCATTAGATGCATACACCAAATATGTTGCATGTAATGCTTTAATATTTTATTCGAAATATCATAAGGCATAAGCCTAGGTGTAACAAACCCTATAGGTAAAGAATAAGAATAATTATATGGGAAAAAAGGTTATGTAATAATGCTTGAGAATTATTTAAATGGATTTCTTTAGAAGAACCTTTCTACAATTGAGAAACCTAAGATTGAATATTGAGAATAGTTTACATAAGAGTTTGAGTCATAGAAATATAATATTGAGTAGTAATTTGAGAAGTCACAAAGGTATTTTTCATATAAATATCCATAAATATATGAGGATTACCCCTGCATTATGGGTGGATGTCACTTGTGTATCCATAGTTGTAGACATATGAATAATAATAGTATAATTCATGGTGTCAACAACACCTGTTATATAATTTGTGACTTTAAAAGGTAAATTAATATCATTAAATAGTTAATCAATTCAATCCTGAAATGTAGGTTCTTTTACAATATTTTTATTTTCATTTTAGCTACATGTAATAATGAATCAATCTTGTGTGGATTCATTTAAATATATTTACTTAATTAATTTTAATCTATATCATCAAATCTATAATGAAATTAGTGTGATTATTTATTTTATTAACATCACAATTAGTTACGTTTTCATTATGATTATGTGAAAAATAAGGAAACACAAAAAGTTAGATCTAAAACCTAATATAGGAAAAATATGAAACTCTAAAAAGGAAATATTTAACCATAAGGTAAAAAGTCATAGGTTTTTTTTTCACAATAAAGATCAAGTTCACATGAATGTTTTGATTATTTTTTGATTTGGGTGATCTAAAAAACATAAAATTATTTTTTTTATGAAATATAACTTATAATATTAATATAAATATTAACATTTACAAGATTATTCATAAATAATAAGGTAGTAAATAGAATGATACGATGAAAATCTAGGCCAAGCCTAAGAGAAAGAACAAAAAACAACTAGGTGAAGCCTTAGAGTAAAAATAAAAATAACTAGGCCAAGCCTAGGAAAACTCTATAACATCAAAATATAAGATACTAAGTAGCAACAATAATTAAGATGGTATTAGAGGGTCTTGATCAGGTGGATCACCGCAATAAAAACCCTTAAGAGCTTTCCCTTTAGTAACAATGTCCAAACCAAAATTAAAATTATGGTGGTCACCTTCCTCTTGAGCTTCTATGTCTTGATTTGTGCAAGTGAAATATCCAAAGCAAGATATTGAAACCCTTTTGTGGAGCCACTTGCTAGCCACCCTAATAATTCCTATGAAGATAAATCCATATATATTAGTCCATGTGGGAAGATATCCCCATGCTTGATTTTATAGATAACAAGGAGATAAATATCCCTATCCTCCATGTGGATTTATGAGAGGATTATGATGCCATTGTAGAGAGCTAGTAACTTGATTAAAAGAATAATGATGAGACTAGCTACGATAAAA
>JARHVA010006640.1:700000-720000 GCA_037957365.1 Torreya grandis
TAGACACTTCAAATTTAGGGAAACCAGACCCCAAGGATGAAATGAGGAAAAGAACAAAGTGGATAACCCCTCCCAAAGGATGGATGAAGCTCAATTTTTATGGATCTTCAAATGGAAATCTAAGAGCAACATGGGGTGGAATTATCAGAGATCATGAGGACAAATAGATTACCTCTTATGCAGTGGATACAAGTTTGAAATTAAATCATTGGGTAGAAACTCTAGCTTTGTTATGGGGGATTAGATTAGTGAAGAAAATTAATGTTCAAAATCTTTTGGTGGATGGTTATTATTTTAACATTGTTAATTTTTTTATTGGTAAAAATCCTATAAGATGGCCTATTAAACATGTCATTGATGAAACTAGAGACATTTTAAACTCTTTCCAGGAGATCAACATCCAACATACATATAAATAAGGTAATGGGATTGTTGACTAGTTTTTAAACAAGGGAATAAATAATGTGGGTTTTAAAACTTTGATAAGCCATGAAGACCTCCTTAAGGAGTTGATTTTAAAAGTTACTAATGAAGGAAACAATAATGCTAATAATGATATGCATATGGATGTTCCCCTGAATGTCTAGAGGGGATGTTAATTTGCATAGTATGAGTTAGGGACTTAGGCCTTATGTGCTAAATTTCTAAGGTTTAAAGGAGAAACATCTAGAAGGGACAAAGCTTCTCTTAAATGGAAAGAACACAACACACTATTGTTGATCTTTTTGGTTGATTTGGGAGAGTAACAATGATAATTGTAACTAGAGTGAAGGTGATAGGAATAGAATGGGTTTTATAAATAGGATTGAACCTAAACTTCAATTAAAAGTCATAAAAAATGAAAGAGTTTGGGCTGATTTGTAGGTAGGTGGATTTGTAAGATTTATAGAAAGGATTGAAGGTTTTGACAAACATCTTTCTATCCTATTTACAAAGGCTTAAGAGGATAGGTCAATAACCATTAATGGAGTCACTCTAGACATCATGGAGTAAATTATCTCCCATGTGATTTTCCTAGTAATTAAGGAGACTAAGAGCTATTACACTCCAATAGAATTCAAACCTGATAAAGATTCTTTCTTGGAGGATTGTGAGCAGTTGGTGAAGCTACATAACAAATTCGATAAGGAATCACTTCTAAGGCCTTTAACTAAGGTAGATTTCCATTTAATTCAGCACATTACTTTAGAAGGTAGATATAATGTGGTGAGATGGCTTTTGTTTTTAATTATAAATTATTTTAGACATGGGTGGTCTTTTATTCTTCCTTTATTTATTCTCAAACCTATAAAGACTTCAATACTAAAATTCAAGAATGGAAATTATTCCACTTTGAGGCATGAGAGAGTAACTTTCATTATTTTTAAGTAATTTAAAATCATGAATCAAATCATCCCTGACATCTCTCAAAACTATAAAGAGAAGCCTAAGGAGGGTCTGGCAGATATTAGGAATATTTAAAAAGTTTAGATCAAATATCTAGGAACCTTGAGCAGGATTTTGGGGAGTAAGAAAAAAATTATTGAGAATGATAATGTCAAGAAGGTGAAATTAATTCAAAAATATGAGGACAACATTAAAAATAGACTCAAAAGTGCATCAAAAACCTTAGGACCGAACAAATAAAAATAAGGGATGTAGGGGAACAATGTCTTGTAGGAGGCACAAGACAAGAGAAGTGAGGAGACTGTCATTGAAGTGAATAGAGGTAGTGAGGAGATGTAAGATCCTAGAAAAGAGGTAGAGAAGGAAAGAGTAGGATCAATGTTAGATAGAAGTACGGAAATATAAGGGGATTAGGGATACTATAGCTCTAGAGAAAGGGGAGACATCTCTAAATAAAAAAGGACCAAAATGTGGCATTTAATAACTTGGTGTCTTCAATAAAAGGTAAAGATAATTTAGATATAATTGTGGAAAAACTTGACATCTAGAAATCCATAATGATTTTTTTTATGCATGAAATTACTGAGCTGAAGGGCAAGGTGAATTTGCTTCAATAGGAGAATGTAAAAATGTCACAAACCTTGGTAGGTAAGGATGGGGATAACCATATTTAGGGTTTGAATTTTAGAGTGGAGATCTTAGAACATGCTAATGATAATATATGTAATAATATTAGTTTTCTTATAAATTATACTAAGGCTATAATATATGAAGGTATTGAAAATGTTGAAAATCTTAGGGCACATCTTAGAGAATTATTTGAACCCAAATATGTTGGTAAAGGTAAGGGTAAATAAGGGCAGAGTAATGGTACTCAATACATAATAGATCATGAAATATTATTTATGCAAATATAAATAAATCTCAAGAAAATGAATACATGTTGGGAAGATCTATTTAGAAGCCTATAATTAGATTAGTATTTTTGTTGTTATGTGGATATATCAAGGTTGTTTTGTAGATGTTTTTGGACCATTTTGGTCCTTGATTTTCTCTTTGGACTTATTATCCTATTGTTGCTTTTGTAATTGAACTTCTCTTAGGGTTTGGGGACCCTAGTTCAAAAAAATCCCCCCCTTTAACCTAAATAAAAAACATATAAACAAATCCACCACCTTAAAATTTTTAAGGTAGAGGATGTTCATATCTATATATTTTTAAAAATTATTGCAACACATATTTATGAGATGATTCTATTGGACACTAAAAATTCCATGATTAATAATTCATAAATTACAAGTGTCGAGATACATATTATCAAAATTGAGGCCCTTTAGGCCATCATATTGTTTTTTAAAAATGGTACATTGTTAAACTAAAATAAATCTTGAAGCTAAAATAGTTATCTATTTTCCATATCTACCACATAATCCTTGTCCTTTTTATCTTATAAAATTAGGGGGATATGATATTGAGCCAAATATTCCAAGGATAACCTGATCATTTTGTTTCTCCTATATGGGAAAAAATATGTGGAGGAAGAACAAACACATCAAAATACATATTTAAGGGAACATTTGAACTATATAGAATGTTAGCATCCATGAGGGTGCTTTAGAATATGGGATTTATCATTTCAAATTCAATTTGAACACACATAATAATAGGTTGAGTAGCATGGGTGACTACCAAATAGATTGAGTAATTAGAAAGGGCACCTGAGATGTGGAAATAGAAGAAAAATTATTATTATTAATAGGTTTATAATGATAAATACCCTTATTATGGTTATTTTCCACCTCCATTAGTTTTTCACCCATCCTATTAAGAATTCTTCATATTATCAAAAGTGGATTTGGGAACTAGCCTATTGTGAGGTAATTAAGGTGGTAAATACTTGATCTTATGGTCTTTGGCTTGATAATATAAACACATGTTGGGAAAGTTAATTTATACCACCCTCTAAGAGTGGAAAGATTAACCAACCTAAATCTCAACAAAATATTTGAGATAGTTAAACAAATACATTTTGATGAATACCCTATTTTTAGGGTGGGTTAAATAAAATATCATGAGCTCATGGAAAACACCACATCTAATTGAAGTCACAATTTAATTTATGAAATTTAAACAAGGCATAGGTGACTTGGGAACTTGACCCACAAGGGTAATTTTAGAGAAACATGTTCCAAGACAAAAAAAATCTTGGGTCCAGGGTGAAAGCACCATCAAGGAGGTATACATGTACCAAGTGGTGGAGTTATTCATTATCACACCCACATGGGTAAATTATAAAAAACACAACATGAAAAAGCCTTTGGTCATGTTTTGTATGCTTTCTAGATTCATGTCATGCGTATTCCAAGATGATTCCACCTATGTTTTGATCATTATTATAGAGGGGATATGAACTAAAAATTATCCTATTAAGTAATACTTCTCCAACCATTGATAAATAGAGTTAAATTTAGGAAAATATAATATTACATATAGATAAGATCATTACCTCATGATAGACCTTGGGGAAAAATTAATTATTAATTTGAGTGGGGGAACCATATCTTTGAGCTCACCTTATTCCATCATGGATTCAATATCCAAATGTGATAGAGAGGATGTCATTAAATAGGCTAATATTTCCCTAATGTGAGACACCCTAAGGGATAATAAATTTGACTATCTTGTTGGGTCAAGAAAAAGACACAAAATGAATCTACAGAGATAAAAAGATAGTGGCAATGCACATAGGAGAAAAACTAACAAAGTAATATCAAAGCTAGTGAAACCCTAGGATTTCCCTTCCTCCAATATGTAATATAAAAAAATTAAAATATAGATTTTAAAAGATAATAAATTTATCATGTAGATCTAAATGTAAAAGAAAGATTGATTGCACTTACTAAATATAAAAAATAACCAAGTAGAGAGGGTAGATAAGAAAATTACCTTATAATATAACTTATATCATTCATTGTATGTGTTATAGTCCTTTCAAGTGATATATAATAGCTATGTAACTACTTGGTTTGAAATTCCAAATACCAAAACCTACATGGACACTATCGATAAAAATTAGACACTTATAGTAACTAGTACTATCCAATATCTAATAATAATATCCATATTAATTTTATTAGTCTCTTTAACCATATATTTCTATCCTACCTTTCTAAATTATTATGTATACTTTTTCAACTTTATTCCTATCTATAGAATTTAATGTTGAATCCTCTTACCTTTCAACCCTAACTTAATTTTTGACACAAAATTAACCTAAAAGAATGGGGTAAAATATGTGTTGGATAACTCTAATCACTCTAGACTCAATGATTGAATGTTTCCTACATTCCAATATTCTAAATATGTCTCAAACTACATGTATTTGTTATATCTAGGTGTATGTGTGCTCAATAGTGATCCATTAGAATACAATGTGATGCTTTGAATTTTGACACCAGACAACACACAAATTAACCTAGCATTTGTTATTTAGACTTTGATTTTAGGATTTTTAATTTGAGGTTATTTTAGATATGGATGTTTTTATATAGTTTATCAAGGGTGTGAAAATAAATATATTCATTTATAATTAGTTCTCAATGTAATTTCCAAGTGAGTAAGACCTTATAATTATCTTATAGTTTTAGGTGACTCTTTAATATTACCCCCATAACATACATAGAAAACATGCTTACATTGACCAAAGGAAGACACTTTCATTTTATAAATATCTTTTAAGTATTTGAAAACACTACCAGTAGAGGTGGATGCCTATAGTAAATATCTACACTTTAGTGTTTTTAGAATTCTCTAGAAATGGATAATTAGTAACTTAGACTATAAAAAATACTTTTCTTAGGATTATAGAGAGTTATGAAATAAAATAGGGATATATTGACTATGAATGATAGAAAAGTGTGATGGAAAATTCAATATATAGATAAACAGATTGAGTAAAGTGTGAACGAGAGTCAAATGTGTATTTACAAGTCAAGTATGTCAAATATATGCCAAAACTGATGTTGTAAAGTGTATAATAAAAAATATGGTTGATCCTTATTGATAACATTATTACTAAGTTATGAATTATTGTGGGACTTGTCTATTAGTTGGAGTGTTGAAGCCTTATAAATTTTGAGATTTAATCTTGTGGTGTATATTTATCTATTTAACTACCTATGGAACCCTAATTTAATATACACATGATGATTTATAGATTTTTTTGGTTGGATCCTTATCAATAACCTACCATTTGGATGAGTTGACCAATTAATAGCTTGATTTTTAGTAAAGTTTAATGATTACAATGATAGTTATGAATGAAATATCACCCCATTTTGGAGATGTTTAATGTAAATTGATATTAACATGGAAATTTATTGAGGGAGTTTATATTACATGGGTTTCATGGAAAAAACCATTTATATGGTTTGAATTCAACCATGGGGTTTTTATAATTTTGTATCATGATTATGTATTTTATAATAAATTTCACTTGGATGGCAACCTAAATTAGAGAACCATTTTCTCAAGGGATTGTTAAAATGAAATGCATGTCCTTAAACTCATGTTTTTATTGAGGAATTAAAAAAAGGTGATTTAAGTATGTTACCTCCTATCCTTATAAACCATGCCTATCTATTTGGGTGTGGTCCTTCCTTATTGAGTGTTGTTAGTTTTCTTAAGGCATATTTTTTAACCATGTTGTAGAGACTAACCATGGTGCCTTGAGGGAATTGATCACTACCCCCATAATATTTCAAGCCTTTTTTCATGGTACCATATGACCTACTATAGTATCCTTAATTATTATTGGGAAAATGTAGTTTTTCTCTTTCTCAAATGATTAGCACGAGTTGTATTTTATAAATGTTCTCTAGTGCTCATGAGAGCATTGATAGTCTAACATATTTATATTATTAATTTTTTTGTCTTAAGTGTAATACTTTGGCCATAATTTTAAAGTGAGAATGTCTATAGATTTTCTCTATATATTTATGTCTCATTACATAGTTACACCTACATTTGGGTTGAGAGGTTTGAATGTGGTTGATACCCCTTCTCTTATTCAAGAGGGGAATATTAAGCATTAAATGATGCTCTTGTTTACTATTTTGGATATTTTTTCATTTAGGACAATCCCATTTCAACTTGTGAGTCACAAAAGATAAACAGTCAGATGGTGGTAGTTATTGGGATTCTTATAAGATTATCAATCCTAGTTTTTAAAAGTTACACTTAAATGACTAAACATATAAGACTAATTATTTTATAACACATTATCTTCCATGCCAACAGTAGCATTGGAAAGAGTCCTTGTGGGTATTTTTTAGGAAGTAATTTACATATGTTTGGTCTCTCATCCTTAAATGCCACATTTTAGTGTTATATGTAGGGAGCCTCCACCCATTTATCATGATTGGACTCGTCCAATTTACTTATTAGTGAATTTGGAATCATTGGATGCATGTAAAGATAATATGGTTTTGTTATAGGTCTAGTTCATGAGAGGATATAATATTTTTTGTGTCTAATATTCCTATTGTGCTATTACATTATGTTAATTTATTGTAATTTGATGCATCTTCCTTATTACTATATCTCTTGAAGAGGAAGTAGTATGTGAATTATTTATTCACTATCATTTACATTTCCATTTTATTAATCTATGTGGATCCTTTATGGTGATAGTAGGAAGGACAATTAAGGTGACACATTTTTATACCCAACCATTTTTTCTATCCGAATCCTTGAAGATGATTAGAATTATTTTGCTTGATGATGTTTGATTTTTTAAATCACCTTAGAGGATCATTATGTTTTATATGCTATGGTAAGTTTTATTAGACCATGTTTCTTTGGGTTATTTCAAAATTTTATAGATTTAATTTTCCATTATGGGAAGGGGACTACCACCATCTAGTCGAGATCACCTTTGACTACAATATTCTTGGTTCCTTTAGTATGGAAATATTATGGCTATTGAATGACCATGAGGTTAGGAATACATAGTTTCATTCCATTTTGAGCTTATTATTTGATATCGAATAAAAACCTATCTCTTAGCCTTCCACCCTATATTATCATCTTTTAGTGAAATCCTTCTTGTTTTAGGGTAGCATAATCTAGGTTTGATTAGGTGATTTTTGAGTCAAAAATGTTGGTAAAGTACAAAAAATCATAATCTTCTAATTTCATTCACACTTATATTAGTTTATAGTTAAGCCTTTGAGGGAAAGACTAGGATCTAGATATGATCTCGTATGAATTTTTTTTATATGAGTACTTCTTGAAAGTGCCTTTTATTCTATACGCACCTATTGCTACCTTTATTGATGACTTCCATAAGGGAGGCTCTATAATTGGAATGGGATGTCATTCCATATTTTCTACATCCTCCTATGTATTACAGTGATCATGGATATTATTAGGTTGTGCATCACATGTTTCTATTCAAATGTGTTTTGTAGTGATATTATCTATACCACTGAGGGTTTGGACATGATTTTGATTTTTGGCATCCCTTTTGCTTTCATAAATTTAATTAATATTATTATTTTTATGACCTTATTAAGGTATATATTAAAACTATTCTCTAACTATATTATGACATGACTAATATTTATTTAAGAGGTGGATATATTTACCATCAACACATACATATGTTGGTTACATTAATCATATTAGATTTCTACAAATAACCTATAAAAAATAATGTATATTACTAGACTTCTGGTGATATAAGTTTGAGTTACGTATTACATTTGGCATTATTTTGATGATATCTCATATTATGATCTCTCTCTCTTTCACCCCTACTATTGGAATGTTATATGAATCAAGATGTAGTCTTAGATATTGAAGATTGAGATATATCTATGAATGGTCATGACATTTTTTAGATGCACTATAGTTAATTTACATGGTTATATTGTGCATGTTTTCTATTTATTTTGTAAATAATTATTGATGGATGCGAGTTATCTTGATACATATTAAGACAGTTTGTAATATACTTTTATTGCATGAGGAAGTCATTGTTGAAGATTGATTTTAAGATTATATAACCTTAATTATAGTTTTAGTTGTCCTCATTTGAATCATAAATTTATGTTAGGTATTAATCTAAGATTATATGTGCGTTTGAAAGGAAATTTCACTCTATAACACCAACACAGAGTTCAAGATTTTTTGAACTTTATTTTCTCATGTTGTGTGAACTTGATTTCTTCCTTGCTTTATTTCTCCATCCTCTCAATCTAAAAAATGATAAACTAGTATTTAACATTTATATAGATTTGGTGTATTCTCATGAATGAATTTAGAAAACTTAGTCAATGATTCTTTCCTAAAATACATATGCTACATGATTATGAGTATTTTTTGTTTATGGATTCTATTATTTCAATCATGTGTAGGACAAATGGTTGTATGGTTGTACTAGTTTTATTTTATTACTTTGTTTTTGAGTCTTTAATTTCTAGCTATGTTAGATAACAAGAAGTACATATATGAGTATGCTAGTGGGTAACTCATATACATGCCCCTTGATATAATTATTTGCATGATTCCATATTAGAGATTATTATGTGAGTGAAAATGATTCATATTATTAAATCTAAATTCTATAATGAAAATTGTTGCCAAAGTAATGTTATAGCTAAGATATTGTCATTTTATTGTACTTCTAGTTTACATGTATTGTTAACATGATTTAGATATAGGAATGAAATCCATGTTATATTTGATTTCTATATGTAATAGTTTTTGTATACACATGGGTTCTAGTTGTTTCTTGATATGTGCAGTATTCTTATCTACCCCTATGTGAAAGGTAGGGTCACTCCTAGAAGGGAGGTGTGTGGGAGACCATTGTTCTATGATTGGAGGTAAATCACTCATATGATGCTCTCCCTCTATCATTTAATTCAACCAAAAGGAATAACACTTAGGCTATGTGATGGATCATAGAATTTATCTTTATAGCTCATTTTGTACTTGTATACTTATTGATATGTATATTAGACATTGTGGATTATTATACTATATTTTGGATGTATATCTATAGCTATGTATTTGTATATCAATATTATAAAAATGGAAATAACAATGGTTGTAATTATGTTTATGATTGAATCAATGGTTTTTATCTACATTTGTAGTAATTGGTTTACCTTATTGCATAAATGATCAATTCTTGAGATTATTATTGTGTTTAATGCTTGAGTACTAAATGTGTTTTATTTTACCAATGGGATGATGGATTCATGCATCTATTGTTTAAAATTCATTTAGTTTTCAATTATTAAACTAATAACTATAATAAATCTTAGTAGCAAGCTAAAAACATTAGTGTCAATATAGATTAGTATAAATTAGGTCTAACATTATGGTATTAGAGCTTCAAGTTTAGATATTATACCTAATGAATCCATAACATAAATTTTATTCTCCTAATTTTATAGAAAGGAGAATGGTGTGAGGTAGATTGGTTAGTGAGGGTCCTTCTAATGCAAATGCTTGAGTTGATCCTATTAATCTAGTGGTTGAGTAAGTTGATAAACTTAATCATATTATTGCTATTATGAATGAGACACGAAAATATATAGTGGATATTTAATGAGAGGTTCATGGCCTAGAAGAGTGAAAAGAATAGGATGTACCTAAAGAATGCCCTACCAAATAGGAAGTTCCTTAGGAACAAAGGCATGTGGAAGTGCACCAAGACACTAGAGATAAAGTAGATACAAAATTAGCATGGGACATGAAGAAGGTAAACCTAATCAAATTTAATGGCATAATTTTGAATGATGGATCTAAATCTTGGATCATAGAGATGGAAAAGTACTTCAAGATTCAAAATTACTCTCAAATAACTAAGGTAGTGTGGGGAGCTTACAAATTATCCGGTGAAGCAACAACTTAGTGGGATAACAAAAAGATTGAAATGAATTTGTATTCAACTACCACCACTTTGGAATAATTTATGACTCTTTTTAGATCATGGTGGTTACCTTAGCTTTATTTTGATCATAAATTGATGGTTTTTCAAAAGATGAAGAAAAGAAACATGATAGAAAATGATTACTAAGAGAAGTTTATATACACATAATATTTTCAAACTTTTATTGATTACTAACACTTTGTATCTTATAAGAACCCATTGAGTCTCAATCTCTCTAAGTGCATGACTTAAGGGGTGCACTGGGAAAAGGGTGGGCAGACCATTGGTGCTTCATAGGATTGTTTTCCCTTTTAACACTTGTTGTCTACACAGTTGTCTCCTAAAACCATTAACCCTAAGTTTGTTCTTCTCTATTTTACCCATTCTAGGAATTTGTTACATTTTATCCTCATAGTCCTCACTTAAATCCCATTTTATTAGTTAGCTATACTGGGTCGACCCTATATAATTTTGAGGTATTTTTCATTTAGGAGCTAGTTAGCCTTTGGATGACCTAGCTCATAACCTAGTGAATTATTGTCTAAAACTATGTTAGGTCGACTAAGTTGACCTTGTCAACTAGGATTTTTAGAAGGTTTTAGGGTCAACTCTACCTATAAATACAAGTTCATTTTCATAATTTGATAATAAGAAGAAAAATAAAAAGTAATATCAAATGAACATCTATTTATTAACCATTCTAATTGAGAAGTAAATCTTAAGGTTCCATACTCTATTTGGAGATATGGATCTTGTCTTGTAAATAAGTCTTTTAGATGCATTGATAGGTTGTGTAGCCTAGAGATGATTTGTCTTTGTCATCCTTACATACCACAACAACCTCTTGTGAAGCACCTTGGCCAAGGAAGAGATTAAGGTTTGGTGGGTTCTTCTTTAAAGGTAAGTATTACTAACTTCATTTCTCCTTTTATAAGAGTAAATAGATATGTATTTGTGCTTCTCTTCCATATATTAGGATTTTGTATATATTAATGTGAGTATATATCTTTTATGCATGTTTAATTTTATTATTTAGAACCCCCACTTTATGCCACAATATTTGGTGAGAACTAGATTAGATTTACTTTTTTTGTTATTAGTTTAAGTGAAATATCAAAACCTAGGACCCCCTTAGGGTTATTGCATCATTGTGTTAGACTAAAAGCTTTGGAACCTTCCTTAGCATGGTGTATTACAACAAATGATCCCCTAATTAGGTCTAGTGGGTCCCCATATTGGTCATGCTCCTACTTAAAAAATGTGTTCCCAATTGGAAGTATATGTATGCTCTATCTTCTCCATGTTAGGATTGATTTATAGACATGATTCATTTTTGATTGCATATATTCTGATGAACCTAATGTGAATCTAACCATTATAAAATTTATTTCAATTATTTAATTAATTTATAATTTTTATTATCATATATTTGTGATGATGGGTCAATTATATCAAAATAGTACTAGATTTTATTCATAAGTTTAACACACAATTGCATCAAGATGACTCTGTTTTGTTTGTGCAAGTTTTCTAGAATCTAGTCCAGACTACTAGGTTGACCTAATTGACCCTGTACACTTTAAAGCATTAGATTCAAAATATTAGGTTGACCCAATCAATATTTTACACTTTTAATCATAAAATTTAAACTGATAGGTTGACCTAGTTGACCCTATATATTTCAAGCACTCATAAATAGGTTTTTGCAAAGCTTGGATGACCTAGTCGACCCTGTTAGCAATATTTACAAGCATTTACCAAGGTTATTTGATAGTCTCACTTTTTTACATCTTTAAAAACACCAAGGTTCCTTTATATCCTTTATCTCTTTCCTTACAGTCTTTATTTTCATAGTTTTCAATATTTAAAACTACCCTTATACAGTCAACTAGATCGACCATATTGACATAGTTGTGTATTATATGTGCTATCTAGATAATTAGGTTAACCCTGACAACCCTATTTATTTTGAAATTTTGCTTTTGTAGTAAAAGATTGACATTTTAAACCTAGTTTTGTATTTTGTGCATACACTATCAACCGAATTGACACTGTACTATGTTTCAAAGTTGGAATGAACCCTTATATGCTAGTAATTAGCTCACACTTTCATTTCTTGTTGTTTGCCTTTTTATAATACATCACATAGTCTAATTAGGTGGTTTTAAATATAATATTTAGTTTCACTATTTTCTATTTTATATACACATGACCAAATCATAAAATCTTAAACAAGCATTTTAACAATTATCTACCCAATGCCAACCTACTTAGATTTCATCACCAAGGGGAGAAGTTGACTTGGTTTTCTAGCCAAGTATAAATGCATGGTTAATGGTATATTTTGGATAAGCATCCAACATCCTTATCACTATAGTGTGTGAAGTAAGGGTGTAGGCCCCAATACCAAGTATATAACATTGCCAATAGAGATCCCTTTCAACCCAAACATCCTTAAACCATCCTTAGATTACTTTCTAGTTCCTTGCTTATAACCAAATTCATGTCACATTTAAAACTATATTATAATAATATAACAACATTCAGGTTGACCTTTTAGTTAGCTTTTAATTTCTAATTTGATTATTTTCTCTTTGGTCAATTATGTGTAGTATTGCAAAAACTTGCATTAGCCAACATTGGTGCAAGGTTTTGTGTTGTGTGATTCAATTGGATCAACCTCATTGATCCAAGTGATTGCTTATTTCCCTTCAGTTTTTTATTTTCAAAATACTTGAAAAATTATTCTTATCTCATTGCATAGTCATTTTAGTCAACACATTCTATTATAGGCTATCTAATTTTCCTTATCTACTATTATAAGTTGACCTAGTCAACCTTGTATAGTTTGTAGGCCCTATTTCATGTGCTAGGTTGACCTAGTTGACTTTGTACTATTTTTGTCACTTCTTATCTTTTTGTTCTTTTTTGCACCTCTTTTTTGTGTGGTTATCTAGTCTTATCTCATAATGATGACATATTTGTAGCCTTCCCTTAGTCAAGAACATTGTATAATCAAGGATTTAGATAATAACCTCACTTATTCTTTTACTTTATATGAAACTATTCACTTTCTTCCTTCATCCTCTCCTAATCCAAAACCAAATACTACACCATTTAATTTAGTTGAGGTCATTCATCCTAATCCTCCTCCCAATATCAATGTTTGGAATCCTCAACCTATAAAGAATCCTCCTCCAAATACCAATGTTGGGAATCCTCCACCTACTAACAATCCTCTTCCTATCAACACTAATACCCCTCCTACAAACACCAACCCACCCATTGATATAACTCAAATTATTGCACAATTCATACAATAAATGAACATAATGCAAACTTCTAACACCTCTCAAATGATGAACATGCAACAACATTTATTACACATGACTAGTCAACCACTTCAAGTCATCATGTCTCAACTAAATCAAAATTTTGTCCCTCCTACTCTTAGAGATGCCAATGGGAATATCATCCCTCAACCTATAATGAATAATAAAATGGTTCAACACCTTAAAAATTTACCTTTATCCTTATTTATTACATCTATATATATTACAAACATTTCTCCAACTATCACATATAATGGGACTAATGACCTTACTATCTTTCTTAAGTCATTTGGTAATCTCTATAAGGAATGGGTCCAAACTAATACCTTTACTACCACCAAGATCTTAGATAAAAGCTTTTTTGGTGATGCACTTGAATGGTGTAACCAAGTTCCTAGACATTCCATCTCACAATTAGAGGGTTTAGTCAATGTTTTAGTAAAGGAATTCCAACATGATGACCTTATTGAAAATTACCTTAGCCATTTCATCAATGCCAAGCAACTTCATAATGAATCTAATCATAATTTCATTAAATGATGGAAGTCTCTTAGTCATAAAGTGGACCACAACATGAATGATTATACTCTTTTAAAACTATTTGTTACTTCTCTTAAACCTCCCCTTCAATACAAAGTTAAAATTTTTTCACCTAAAACTTTAGACGATTCCTTAGACCAATGAAAAAGGCAAGACTTTCTTATGAATCAATTTGAAACACCTCAAACAATTACTAAAGAACCTTTTCAATACTTTTATCATAACATAGATTCATCCAAGCCTCCATAACCTTAAAGTAGATCATCCAATTCAACCAATTTTAACCCAACCCACCCTCTCTTGACTCTACAACTTAAGAATAAATTTCCACCCTCTAAACCAATGAACTTTTATCCTTCCAAATATCTTGTAAAATGGTACAATCTTAATAAATTTTATTGGTGGCATGCTACTATAGGTAATTCTCATGAGTCTTGTCATGATCTTCACTAATTTCTTCTTTTTTCCTTGCTTGGTCCACATTTCAATCTTGATACTCTCAAAAAACAACATTATCAAGACTATCTTCAAGCTTCTCAAATTTAATCTCAAGAACCACAATCACATCAACATCAACTACCTAATGAAAAATTAAAATTATCCCATACCTACACCTCATCTGTTAATGTTGTTCAAACCATAGTTGATCCTTATTCTTACACCAATAAGGAATTAATAGCTAACATGAACAACTTTAAAAATATCATTGCATCCATTGAACCTCAACCTCTTAGGTCACATGAACTAAAAGAGTACCTAGTTCAAATGCCTACTCTAAAGCATATCATCCATGGTCCTCTTTTACCTCCTTTTCCTCTTCATACCTCTTCTAAAAATAGTATGTCACATTCAATATCCATAAAATCTAACAAGCCAACATACTTACCTATATCAAAATGCACCTACCAACCCAATGCAAATCATTTTAATGGTTCAAGCTCACCTCACTCTAACTCACATGTTGGGGCATCTTGCAATACCCATCCACATGTCCCTTCAGACTTTGGGTCATCTTGTGATTCCTATTCCTACATCCACTTACCCATTGGGGAATCTTATGATGCCCACTTTTATTCTATAATGCATAATGACAAACACAGTCAGAATCAAGAAACCTTTTGAGAATTTTAAACTTGTATTTCACATGCTCATCTTTGATACAGATGTTAGCATAGATCTTACTTAGTATTTTTTGTCTCGTGTTTATTTGTTTTTGTTCATTTTCCTTCTTTTAGTTTCACTTGACTAGCATCATTATTCACCTTTGGGTTCTTTGGTTTTCTTACACATCAACTTTTTCATTTTTTTAAATTTTGGTTCTCATATATCTCTTTCATTTTTTATATTTTTATGTCATTCTTTGCCTTAGTAGGTTTATGATTATTTTACTCCTTATTTAGCATTCACCTCATTGGTGTTCACCTTGTGAGTTTTAATGTAATACCATGGATATGACCTGGCCTTACTCATAAATTACCACATTAAAACATCTTCAAATCACTTTTTGGGATGACTACTACATTCATTGGTGTTTATTCTAGATCCATTGTAGGTTAGCATGGATTCTCTAGTGACATGACTATCATAGAATAGCCCCACCCTTTTATACCACTATTTTACCTCTTTGTGATCAAATATGAGCATATTCATCATTGCATCACTTTTTACATAGATGGATCTATCATGATCCCCATATTTCCCTTACTTCCTTTCATTTGAGGCTCTCATTGGTTAATTTTGAGATTGCACACTTAATTGTGGGAAATTCTAGGAGTCTTTAGATACCTTGGTCTTTAGGTCATTATCTCTATTGACCAAGTGTAAGCTCTCTTGTGTTTGTCATCTTTAACACCCATGTTTAGTTTTCCAAATCTATATGGAGGAGGAATAGAAAAAATCCATCCAAAAATTTAAAAGCCAAATAATAAAATACAAACAAAAGGTAATGAACCAAAAGGCAATATTAAAAATTCCAAAAGTCAAATCACACTAAAATATGTGATTCGAAGCACATCTCCTTTTTTCTAGTTGAATTTCAAACTCCATAGTTGGCCTCACACTATAGCCAAGGTCCATTGGGGTGCAGTAGGCCAGTAGATTAGAAAATGAGAATAATTTTTTTTTGTAGTGCTACCTACTTTCTCATGCAAGTACTCAATCTTAATATTAGACCAACAACTCTATAAGGAGTCCTAAGGAATGGGGAACATGTTATGGGAAGGTAGGTCCATTTTAATTTTCATGCATATAGACTTTATGGGATGATATATATACTTTACTTATTTAACCAAGCTTTATGTTCATTAGTCAAAATGTCCTAAGTCCTTGGTGTTGATAGTTCTTAGTCTTTCTCACTTGCCTATGTGTCTCATTCTTGATAAGGATGTTCACATCACCCATGTTTCACCTCACATTCTTGAATTACATCATATTTTACTTATATTCCCCTAGTTGGATATCATTTTTAGCTGATCACATCCTTGATCACATTTACCTTATTTACATTTCTTAATTTATAGTTTGTGAGTTGAATTGCAAGACCTTGGATAGGACCTGGCCTTCCTCACAAACACCCTTACACCATTTTATTACCACACCATCTCATTGTCATACTTTTAATGTCATTAGGTGGTTGTGTTTTCTTACATCACATCTTAGAACAAGAACTAAGTGTGAGTTTTCATCCTTTAGTAACTTTTTGATTTTCATTTCTCCATCATGTTCTTATTTAATTTTTGGTAGACTTCACTTATCTTACATATGACATTTGGAATTCTTATGTTTATCTTTATGTATGAATTATTCACATTTATCTTCCATCTTGATCTACATTTTCATTTTTAAGTCCATTTTTTTTATGTTTGATTTGACATACTTATCTTACATGGAGTTACTTGTCACTTTCTTACATATCTTTTTTAATGCATTCTTGCATTGATATTTCATTTGTCATTCATGTTTTACATGCTTTCCAATATTATTTATTATATTCTACTTTCCTTTTTGATACTTATGTTTTACATGCTTTCCAATCTGATTTAATGTGTTTTAAAATCATTTGTCATTCCTTTGCCATCCTTTTATTATTCATTTGCCCTTGACATTTTAGTTCTATCCTTGCCTTAACAATACTAATTTTCCAATTATTTTTAATACCCTCATATCTTTGTCTCTACTAACTCATTTTTTTTCCACTACCATATGCATTTCTTCCATTTTTTTTTTTAATTTTTGGCTATTTTTCACACTAAATTCTACAAGTTTGCTTAATGTTCTTCACATTAGACACCTTCACTTATCTGGCAATCTACTTCTTTATGAACAACACTAAGGTATTTAAAGGTATGTGTTTTTCAATTATTTCCTTTCATTTATCTTATTTTCTCCTTACTACACTTTACTTATCATCATTGTTATGTGTTATTATGTTTTATTTCCCAAAGCACCATCCCATGTTACACTCACGTGACACATGATGAGCTTCGAGTGGGGAATATATATCAACATAATATTTTCAATCTTTTAATGATTAATGAAACTTTGTATCTTTCAAGAACCCATCGAGTTTCAATCTCTCTGAGTACATAATTTAAGGGGTACACTAAGAAAGGGGTGGCTAGACCATTAACACTTTATAAGATTGTTATCCCTTTTGCCACTTTCATATATACACACTTGTCTCCTAAAAATATTAACCATAAGTTTGTTATTTTATATTGTACCCATTCTAGGCATTTGATACATTTTATCCTCATATTACTCACTTAACATTTTGTCATCTGGTTGTGTTGTATTGGGTCAATTGGGTCGATAATGTATAGTTTTAGAGTATTTTTCCCTTAAGAGTGCTAGTTCAACGGGGTCAACCCTATCATCTAGGACTTCTGGAAGGGTTTATGGTCAACTCCACCTAAAAATACAATTTAATTTCCATAATTTGATAAGAAGAAGTGAAATAAGAAGTAAGAGTGAAAGAACATCTACTTATTAACCATTCTACTTTAGAAATAAAGCTTAGGGTTCCATACTTTCTTTGGAGATATGGATCTTGTCTTGTGGAAAAATCGTTTGGATGCATTGATAGGTTGTGTATCCTAGAGTTGATTTGTATTTATCATACTTACATACCACAACAACCTCTTGTAAATCACCTTGGCCAAGGGAGATATTGAGGCTCATTAGGTTCATCTTAAAAGTTAAGTAATCATAGTTTTATTTATCCTTTTGTAAGAGTAGATAGATATGCATTTATGCTTATCTTCCATTTATTAGGATTTTGTATACATTGATGTGAGTATATGTATATTTAGTTTTATTATTTCTAACCCCCACTTTGTATCAAAAGCTTTAGTGATCAGTAGATTAGATTTACTTTTCTTGTTATTAGTTTAAGTGAAATATCAAAACCTAGGACCCCCTTAGGGTTATTGCATGATTGTGTTATACTAGAGGCTTTGGAACCCTCCTTATCATGGTGAATTATGATAAATGATCCCCTAATTAGGTCTAGTAGATCCCCATATTAGTCATACTCTTGTTTAAAAAATGTGTTACCAATAGGAAGTGTAAGTATGCTCTATATTCTCTGAGTTAGGATTGATTTATAAACATGATGCATTTTTAAATTGCATACAAAGTTTACTAATATTTTTAAAACAACCCAAGAAAAAAATTGGAATTGCATTGTCAGAGTATGGTTTGGACTATGTGCAAGGCCCAATACTCTACTTGTTAATGTAAGAAATATTCATTTAGCATACTCATATACATGCAACCAAAACCAAATGAGGTGATATAAGATAATTAAATAGGGTTAAATACCTACAAATAATTCTATGAGGAAGTAGGTTTCCTAGAAGGCTAACTATGGGGTTTGGGGCATATTGGTGTACAAGTATATAGATAAGTCTTGAGCACTATACATGGCACTAATTTTTTTACATATGACCATTTACAGGTCCTTAAATCTTTATATGTATCTCATTACCCTCAATTGGTTTAGGTTCATCTTGATAATGGTTAAATGGTTACTTCTTAAATGAATTAGAAAAATACAACTTTATACCCCCTATGTTACCATTCAGCTGTAATAGGTCTATGGGATGAGAACTAAGGTCTAAAGCTAATATGAACTATCATGTGTACTATATAAGATGATAATAATAAATATATAAACCAAAAAATAGATTAAAACACATGTAGATTATCACTAGGATCCCATAGTATATTCTAGAATTCATTACTTCCCATAAAAGAATGTAAACTTAGAAAATGAGAGGAAGATATAGCATCATACTCAACTGAA
This sequence comes from Torreya grandis, assembly GCA_037957365.1. Lineage (NCBI taxonomy): Eukaryota > Viridiplantae > Streptophyta > Pinopsida > Cupressales > Taxaceae > Torreya > Torreya grandis. Next base: position 719,508 of record JARHVA010006640.1, read on the forward strand.
CCGATGTGACCAGCTAAGGGTAAGTAACCTCCTCATTGGATCAAGTATCATCTCATCATTTCCTTATTTATTTTAAAACTCATAAGTCACCCATTGCTAATTTGAATTATAAATTAAATTGGATTCACTACTTAAGGCCATAGAAATTAAAATGGTTCTTTACTCATATAATCTCATGTTAGTTTCAATTTATTAAATCATAGGAAACATATAACTGATTATAGAGTAATGATACAACTTATACTCACATCTATTGTTACTAGATGAGGCATAATGGACAATGCACTATTACCTTAAGCAAAAAGAGATCATACTATCAAAATAATCAATGCATGTATAATTAAGAAGGAGATTGTGTTGATATAAAAGGTGTATCCAATCAAGTATAGGTTTCCATATAATTCAATTATTCAATAACCCCATTATATCTAAGATGATGTCAATAACTTAGCTAATACTTATTATGATGCCATAAAATTAGTAACTACTGAAT
>JARHVA010006640.1:727500-740000 GCA_037957365.1 Torreya grandis
AGGGCTTTCCCAATAGAAAAAGTTTTCATTGTTTTAGAGCATGGATAATGGTAAGAAGCTCCATGTCATACATGGGATAGTTATTATCATGATCTTTGAGCTTACATGACTCATATTCCATGACCTTACCATATTGAGTCAAAATTCCTCCATAACCTTCTTTAGAATCATTTGTCCACACCTCAAAATTACCATTCAAATCAAGAATAATAAGTGTTGTTGTTAACAAAATTTTAGCTTTGTGAAAGCCTCCTCACATTGAGGCATCCACACAAGTTTTTCTCCCTTGCACTGTAAAGAAGTGATAGGATGGGCCACACTAAATTTTTTTTCCACAAACTGACAGTAATAAACAACCAAGACCATGAATATATGCACTTCATACATGTTAGTTGGATCAGGCCATTTCTAAATGGATTTTATCTCTTTTGGGTCTACATCAATGCCATCCTTCAAAATGATATGGCTCAAGTAGTGGATTTCAAATTCATAAAAAACCACACTTGGAATTTTTTCCATATAACTTATGTTGTCTTAGCCTTTACAAGATTAAACAAATATGTTGTTCATCTTCAAATTTATTTTTAGAGTAAATAAGAATATCATCAAGGAACACCAACACAAATTTGTCTAAAAGGTCTCAAAACACATTATTTAGTAGGTTCATGAATGCTTTCAGAGTATTAGTTAGCCCAAATGGAAATACCATGAAAATATAATGCCCATACCAAGTTTGAAAGGTTATTTAATTATTATTTTTTTCAATCCTTATCTGATGGTAGCTTGATCTTAAATCAATTTTTGAGAAGATTTTTTCACCTTTCATTTGATTAAATAAATCATCTATACTTGGCAAGGGGTATCAATTTTTTATCATTACCTTATTGAGTAAGTGGTAATCAATACATAACCTTGAAGTTTCATCTTTCCTTTTGACAAAGACAATCAGAGCACCCCAAAAAGACACACTTGGTCAAATGCATCTATTGTCCAAAAGTTATTACAACTATATGTTTAATTCCTTCAAGTCAGCCATGTTCATGTAATAAGGAGCCTTAGATTTAGGGGCAGATCCTAGCATAATATCAATGATTAATTCAAATTCACACTTAGGTGGAAACCAAGGAAATTTTTTGGGATAAACATCCATAAACTCATTCAAGATAGGAAAATATGGGTGAGCTAGTTCCTTATCTTTAGGTAACTCTTGTAGCTAACTGTGTAAAATTTAAAGCCCTTTCTAGTAGCCCTTTTTAGTTGCAAAGCCAAAAGTGTCTATTTTTTAGGCCTTTGAATACCTTGCATTTCTACAAGCCTCCTAAGGTCATCAACATAATGCACTCTTTTACCAACATAATCAAGAGTTTCTTAGTGTGCTTGTATCCAATCCATTCTAAAAATGAGATCATATGACACCAAAGGTGCTAGGAACAATTTTACCTTGGTTTGGAAGACAACAAGATCAACTTCAATTTATTCTAAGAATTCATGAATAGTTACCATTTTGCTAGTACTAGACTCAACCTCCCAACCATCTTGTATCATTATAGGTTTAATATTACATTATTTTTCAACATTAGGATATATAAAACTATTGGTTTCACTCAAGTCAATTAGAATAGATATAGGAAAACCATTAATATTACCTTTGGTTTCTATCAAGGTATCTTGTAGATTAGCATTGTGATTGTCTACAATTGCATACACCCTATCATTGGCTGATTAGCTTATTTTAAACTTAGGGCAATCCTTTTTATAGTGGTTATAAACACATTCTTAGTATAAAGCACCCCTAGATGGAGCTATTGGAACAATATTTTCACCTATAGCTAGTCCATGTTGATTATTTTGGTGTTATTCCTTCTTGAAAGACCTTGATTTAGATGAACCTTGTGACTTAAAGTTTTTGGTCTAGTTGGAAAACTTGTTAAAACTCTTGTTATTTTTAGAAAATCTATGATCTAATTTTTTGAAGTTATTAGACACAGGGGAGAGATTTTTGGTCTTAGATTATAGCCTATTAAACTTGAAATCATGTCTCACCTTTTGACAAGACTTCTCTTTCTCATTAACTTGATAAGTTGATTAAATGGTAGTTGCTAAGGTCGTCAGATTTGTCATATTGACATCATGCATCAATATATCTTTAAGCCCAACCTTTCATCATGCATGCAATTCACATGACATAGTGGTTTTAATAATTTGTTTTCATATTAGAAAATAGTCATGTTTTCCTATTTAAGTAGTTAAAAATAAGTTATTTTATATTCCTTATAGTTGGCATTTAGATACCTTTTCTAAACTTACATTTGAAAGATTGTCTAAGACAAATCCATTGGTTGGTATCCCTCTATTTCATAGAGGTGATTCCACCACAAGGTTGTAGGTCCAACCATCTAGTAGGATACCACCCTTGCTTTCACATTTTATTGCATATAATGTAGATTAAAGTATTTATACATTTAAACCAACCATACATCATTTGAATTACCACATTATTTACCAAAAAAGGTAGGTGGTGTAAGTTTATTTAGTTCCTTAATGATTGGGTCAACCATGGTCAAATTCATCTCTTGGATTACCAGTTCTTCTACCTAACCTATCTCTAATTTGTGAAAATCTTTGTGGGATACACCTGCAAGTTTATTCAACCTATGTTCTTGGCTATTAATCTTTACTTGTAGAGCATTCAAAGATGTGAAGATCCCATTAAGGACTTCCTCATGCTTATTGGTTAGGTTTTCACTAACTACATCAACATTCAAAAACTCAATGTTAATATCATCATTGTTAATAGGTAGTTCCTCTTGACTCTGAATGGGGTTATAAGCACCATGACCCCTACTTTGGCCTCTAAATTTTCCTCTAATTGATGAACATTGTTCTAGATATTGTGGATGTTGAAACCATTTGACCTTATACTAACCATCCTGTGAAGTTACAAAATAATAAATCAATATATTTCAAACTTAAAAATATTTATTTGAAAAGTTACCTAGAGCAAAACACTATTATGATACCAAATGAAACAACCCCCCCCCCACAAAATGGAATTGTATTATCAAAGTATGGTTTGCACTACATGTAGGGCCCAATACTCCACTTGTTGATGCAAGAAATATTAATTTATAGTACTCATGTATATGCAACTAGAACCAAAGGAGGTGATTTGATATAATTAACTAGGGGTAAATGCCTACAAAGGATGATATGAGGAAGTAGGTTACCTAGAAGGATAACTATGGGGTTCAGAGCATATCAATGTATAAGTACATAGATAAGTCTTGAGTACCATACATGGCACTAATTATTCCATATAGGACCATTTATAGGTCCTTAAATATTGATAGGTATCTCATTCCCCTCAATGGGTTTCAATTATACTTGAGGATGGTAAAATAGTTATTTCTTAAATGAATTAAAAAAAGACAACTTTACACTCCCAATGTTACCATTTAGCTATACCATGTCTATGTGATTATAACCTTTGTCTAAAGCTAATATGAACTATAATGTATATTATCTAAGATGCTAATCATAAATATATCAACCAAAACATTAATTAAATCACATGTATATTATCACTAAGATCCCATAGTATACTACATAATTCATTACTACCCATAAAAGAATGCAAACATAGAAAATGAGTAGAATATATAACATTATAGGAAATTGAACTAGTGCTACTAGTTGAGAGTAAGTAATTGTTGGACAATTTTGGCCCACATACAAAGTTTCTACTTAGATAGATTAGTTGAGAAAAGTTCTTGATTGACCTGATTGACCAAATGATCAAATGACTTAAGAAAGTGAAGAAGATGGACCAGACCATAATCAAATGTCATGTAGAAATGGATAGGTTAGTCTTGATACACACTTCATAAGTTCACTTAAGAGGCCTATCAAAGCTAAAGGATTTCATGTGCATGAGGTTCTTCATGCCTTGAACATTATTTTCAAATTTTGTGACTTGATGAGTTGTCTATCTCAAGTTACAAGTGTTTAAAGTTAAATAAGTAAAATGAGATGTGGATGGGGACATCAAATAAAAGCCATGATGAATAGCTATTGGAATTCAAAAAACCCTAAGGATACTAAGGTTTAATGTGAAGCTAATAGATGTTAAGATCATGAAAACTAAGATAAGATCTAATGGTAAGTGGTGATCTAATGAGTCAATGGGTACCGAAGATCCAATGATGTATATTTGATCATGTAAAATAGATAAATAGTGAGCTCACAGTCAAAAGGTTAGTGTATCCTAAGATTTAATGCATTTATGCCAAGTGGAAAGATCTCAAGCACCCATATGAATATATAATAGTATGTGGTGACTAACAAAGCTAGTGGATCCGAGCTGATCAATGGTATGTGATCCATCTTACCAAAGTAGATCAATGGTGAGTGAAAGTTTAACTAGTTAGTGGATCCTAGAAATGAATGAGAAGCTACCAAGTGTCATGACTATAAAAACTATCAAGTAAATCAATGATATGCATTCAAGACATGTAAAAGAAGATTTATAGAGTGTGTAAGGTTAAGAAGTCAATGATCTTGGGTTGAATACAAGGATACCACATGGTGCAAGCATAGGAACTAGCTAGGACTAACTACAGGGCCCATGGAATGAATGAAGAACTAACAATTGGCACAATATGAGAAAACTAGATTGAGATCTATGATAGATATCAAAAATCAAAGCTAGGATACTTTGAATAGAGGTCGAATATGGTTTAGGTCAAACTAAGAGAAAATATTTCAAAGGGTGCCATTAAAGCTCAGTTAAGACCTCTATTCCAAGATCCAAAGCATGCAGACTTAGTTTTCTTATGGTTTCAACATCATTTCATGATTGCATTCTTTGTTTGTAGTGGATTCTTTATTACCATAATTTTCAAAGATAGAATAGGTTTATTTAGACCTAATATAGTTCAATTCCCAAGTGATGTAGTTTGTAAGCTCTTTATGGATGATAACTATAGGAAAACCAATAAATGGATTGGTTTTTAATCTAAAATAGACCTATGCTCAAATATTGAAATAGGGATATGTTTGTGATTAATAAAGGAGTATATTTTCTATCAACATGGTTATATCTTTGACAAATAGGTACCTATAACCACTCAAAGTAGACATGGCATGGATTTGTCTAGATTCAAGGTATAAGGACTTTATCCTTATAGTAAAAGAAAGTGGAAGGTGGTATGGAAGATCAAAACAAAGAGACTTGGTGGTTAGAGAAGCAATTAAAGAATTCAATGTTGTTTAGATCTTAAGGATCTTTCTTCCTTGAAAGGATCATGAATCATCATCTACAAAATAGACTCTTATCCTCTAATGTATTACTCAACCAATGAGAATAACTTGTATACTAATTGGATAAAATTTATGTTAACTTATTGATGAAGGGATAGTTTGGATTGGATTAAATGTGGTGGAGAATTCATTGAAAGGTGGTAGCTCATTGATTTTTATTAGTTAACATGATTCCTCTTATCTCTTCTCCCTTCTCTATACCACCCATTATTTCAATTTTATAAGCTAACTCTCTCAAATTTTGGATTGCCATAAGGACTTTTTGATTTTGAAGAGAAAGGTAATCTCTATTCTAAAATATACTCATCTTGATTAGGCTAAACCCTATCAAGAATTTGTAAGAACTACATTTTGATGTAATAAAGGACTTTCTTTAAATATCTATTACCTTGGATTAGTGTATAGTGACTTATACATGATGGCCTTCTGAAGGAGATTCTTCCATATCCATTGTCCTTCTTACTCAAATCTTCTAAGGTGTTTTTAAGCTATTTGCAGGTCTAGATTAGTATTCTGCCTAAACCTAGTCCATGAAACACTTATGCACCAATCTAGATTATGATGTTGTGTGAGATAGCATTATCTTCTATAGATATAGCATGGGTTCAAGATTTTGGGAGTTTCCCATTTTTATTTGGTGCATCACTTTTTAGCCTTATTAGGAGCCTGTTTCCTCTTTCTAACATTTTTATTTGTGATAGCATTAATTTTGGTGATCCATCAAGAGGAAGTCATCCTTGTCTAGAGGTTCAACCCTATCATAAGATACCCATAGCTTGGGGTTATTCCCATATTTTTATTGAGAGTGGGATAGCTTGAATAAATCCTCTCAAAGGGTGTAATATAATGTCATAATAGTTTTTGGCATGCCCAGTGGGACATACTATGTTGTTCACTAGTGAAGAGTTTTGGTTTTATCTTCATCAAATCAGCCTTTAGAGGCATGTGTGCAAACATCAATGGTGACTCTAAGAATATATTATCTATTTTAATTATAATAAATGCCTAATCATAATAATTTGGTATGTACAATCAACCATCTTTTGATTAGTATGCTTATTATCTACCTTAACATCACACTTATTAGGAAAATAATGTTTGTGTTCCCCCCAAGTATCCCTCAAATAGCCTATCAACCCTATCATGGCCTTTTTACTCTTCCAAACCATACATATTACCAATATTAGCCTTCTTTTCAATCAAATCAATCTTATAATTACCCTTGTCAAGACCAAGATTATCCTATTACATATTTATCAAGAGTTAAGTAAGAATTATTAGTTTATATTGAGTTGATAAGGGAGATTGGTAGGGGTTTGGATTTTTTCCATCCATCCCCATCCATGTTCTACAAGAGGCAAGTAGTGGTATTTAGTTGGTCAAGAATATATGTTCAATTTGTGAGGGTAAACAATGGCCATCTTATGAGAATGAGGACATAGTAATAGTGAGAAATATAGTATAGGATACAGACAATGTGTTTATATATTATGAATATCAAAGACTCATTTGGATCAACCTTTTGTGTTTTATCATTTCGAAGATCCTCAATCTCATATGACCATTCCCATTCAGGAGCATGAAGTAATTCCATAATGGATATTCTCCAACACATTTGACCCTAGCTATGTCATGCCTTCACTTGTAAGACCACCCTCTCTTATAACCATTAAAAATGAAGAAAATGTGTCTATTCCCTACTAATTTACATCATGGAACATAGTTCATAAAGTCATTAAAAAGAAGGAGGAGGTCCTAGTTGAGGTAATTCCTCAAGAGCCACCAAAGAGACCCTATAAGGTACCTAGTTGGAAGGAACCTCTCTTAAGTTACAAGCAATGTGAACTTCTTCACCCTCCCACCATATCCCTCTTTGAGAAAAATTATATTTTATAAAGGATATAGGAGGATATTTTAGTCATAAGTGAGCCACATGAGGACAATGCAAGTGTTTATGAAGAGGATATCATGATAGGCAACCCATTTTATAGTTAGGAACATGTTTCAGCTTTCAAGTTGCAAGAACTTGATGAGAACCAATAAGACAAACTTCATGAACCTATTATAGAGGTTAAGATAAGCTCAAGTAACTAATAGGATCAATGGTAACATTTGTGCTCAGATTTATTGAGTGAATGGAGTAGCTTAATATTACAAACTTACCTAAAGAAGATAATCCTTAAACTAAACATGGGGCAGATCTTGAATGGACTACTGAAGGTCCATTATACATATATGAAGAAGAGGATCAAAACTAGGTGCCTAAGGTTACTCCACTTCAAGATGAGTTGTTAGTTGGGGATAGCTCTGATATGTTGAAGCTAGAAGAAAGCAAATCAAATCTTGAAAAAGATGAGTGTGATGTTTCAAACCTTTGATGGTCAAATCAACCCTCATTTATAGTTAAAGAAAAAGATGAAATTTTGAGTGAGGTTTATGAAAGAGACATCTCAATTGCTCAGGTGATGAAATTTTATGAACATACCAATAATTTTTTTGAAGAGTTGTGATAGTGGTTCAATGCTATAACCAAAGAGTTTGAGGAGGTTAAGAGACATGTCCTTCTAAAAAACTATGAGCATGTTGATATAAGAATGATTAGTCATAATTCACAAAAGGACAAGGTGGAATAAAATGGTATTTTTGAACTACCAAGTGAACCAAGTGCAATTGTTCCCAAGAGCCTAGATGAAGTCTTCATGCAAGGCTTTCTCAAGAGTGATGAGCAACATCAAGCAAGTGCTCTTGTAGTCCAACATGAATAAATATTGGAATACTTGGACTAATATTTATACATTTGAGATATGTTTTTTACATTTCATCTATTAGAGAGCATATTAAAAGCATTGGCCAACAAGCTACTTGGTTCACCAATTCTAGTACCTCCAAAGCAAGGTATTTTTCATCTTGGTTTATTACAAGTGAATGGTACTAAAATATTCCCATTTGATGTAGGAGGGAGGTGCTTGTAAATTTATGTATAATATTATATATATTAGAGTAGATTTCATGCTTTTCTCTAAGTGCGTATGTGAATATTTGTTTAGTAGGTTAGTTGCCCTTGTTTTGTTGAGGTTAGTTTCCTTTCCTATTGTGTGTTTCCTTTTCCAAAGTGCCTTGGGAAATTTTTTTTTTGTTTCTTTTGTTTTTTATTACTTCAATAGATGGTTTTCAAGAAATGGTAATCCTTAATTCATATTAGCTTATGATTCCATGCCCAATAGATCAAATAGGGAAATTAGTATGGGTTCTCAAGTATAGCATGCATGCTTCCATATGAGTCACCAAATATGTTGGTCAATTCCAGCCCACTTATAAATCTTGTACCTAGATAAATCAAATAAGTAGATTTCTTGGTTGACCAAATGATCAAATCACTTGAGCAAGTGAAGAAGATGGACCAGACCATCATCAAATGTCATGTAGAAATAAACAAGTCAATCTAGTTGTATACTTCATAAGTTCACTTAAGAGGCCTCTCAAAGCCAAAGGATTATAAGTACATGAGGTTATTCATTCCTTGAACATTATTTGAAAATTTGATGACTTGATGAATTATCTATTTCAAGTTACAAGCATTCAAAGTTAAATAAGTAGAATGAGGCATGCATGGGGGGCGTCAAATAAAATCCCTAATAAATAGTCATTTGAATTTTAAAAACTCCAAATGATCCTAAGGTTTAACATGAAGCTAATATATGTCAAGATCATCTAAGATAAGATAATATATAATAGTGAGTAGTGATCTAATGAGTCAATCGGTCTTGAATATCCAATGGTACATATTTGATCTTGCAAAGTAGATCAACATTGAGCTCATAGTCAAAAAGTTAGATCATCTTAAGATTGAACATGTAGATGACAAGTGGAAATATATCAAGTACCCATACAAATATATAATGGTGCATAATGAATAACAAAGCCAATGGGTCCAAGATAATAAATGGTGCATCATCCATCATACCAAAGTAGATCAATGATGAGCAAAAGGTCAACTAATTAGTGGATCTTAGAAACTAATGAGAATCTAACAAGTGTGATGACCATGAAAACTATCAAGTAATAAATATTATGTATTTAAGACATGAAAAGGAAGATCGATGGTGTGCATAAGGTTAATAAATCAATGAGATTGGGATGAATACAAGGCCACCACATGGCATAAGCATAGTAACCAGCTAAGACTAATTGTGGGGCCCATGAAATGAATGAGGAGTTGACAATTAACATAATGTGATAATCCCAAATCAAGATAGATGGTTGATATCAAAATTCAAAGTGATGAGACTTCAAATAGAGGTTGAATATGGTTTAGGTCAAACTAAGAGTAAATATTTCAAAGGGTGTCATTAAAGCTCAACCAGGACCTCTATTCGAAGATACAAAGCATAAAAAATCAATTTTATTATAGTTTTAATGTCATTTCATGATTGCATTTCTCATGTGTAGTATCTTCTCAGTTCCCATAATGTTTAGAGGTAGAATAGGTTTATTTAGACCTAATATAGTTTAGTGCCCAAGTGATGTAGTCCGTAAGCTCTTCATGGATGATAACTATAGGAAAACAAATAAATGGATTGGTTTTCAATCTAAAATAGGCATATGCTTAGATATTGATATAGGGGTAGGTTTGTGATTAATAAAAGTGTGTCTTGTCTATTGACATGGTCATATCTTTGACAAATAGGTACTTATGGCTGCTCAAAGTCGACATGGCATGGCTCTATCCAGATTCAAGGTATGAAGACTTTGTCCTTATAGTGAAATCAAGTGGAAGGTGACATAAAAGATCAAAAAAAAAATATATAGTGCTTAGAGAAGTAGTTGGAGCATTAAATGATATTCATATCTTAAGGATATTTATTCCTTAAAAGGATCATGAGTCATATCTATAAAACAAACTCTTATCCTTTAGTGTATTGCTCAACCAATGAGAAGAACTTGAAGACTAATTCAAGCAAATGTAGGTTAACTTGTTGATGAATGGCTAGTCCAAATTAGATTAAGTTTGGTGGAGCATTCATTAAAAGGTGATAGATCATTATTTTTTCTTGGTTAACATGTTCCCTCTTCTCTCTTATTCCTTTCTCTGTATCACCCATTCTTTCCATTTTGTAAGCTAACTCTCTCGAATTTTGGATTCCCACAAGGACTCTTTGATTTTGAAGAGTAGGAGACTCTTTTAGATATTGAAAAATATACTCATCTTGATTAGGCTAAACCCTGTCAAGAATTTATAAGAACTACCTCTTAATGTAATAAAATACTTTCTTTACCTATCTCTTTCCCTTGGATCAATGTTTAGTGAGTTGTGCATGATGGCCTTGTGAAGGAGATTCTTCCATGTCCATTAATCTCCTTTTTAACCTCTTTTAGGATGTTTTCAAGATATATATAGGTCTAGATTAGTGTTATTTGTACCATTGATGTAAGCTCTTAGTGAGTCTTAGAACTCTTCTTTGTTTACATTCATTGCTTCCTAAACCTAGTCTATGAAATACTTATGCAATCAACTGGTCTATGAGATTGTGTGGGCTAGCATTGTCTTGTGTTGATCGAGTGTGGGTTCAAGATTATGGGAGTTTTTAATTATTATTTGGTGCATCACCTTGTTATATTTTCTAGGACCCCTTTTCCCTATAGTAGAAATAGTTTGGGCGATCCAACAAGAGGAAGTTTGCCTTCTCCAGAGGTTCAACACTATAATAAGATACCCACAACCTAGGGTTATTTTCATATTATGACTGGGAGTGGGGGGGGCCTAAATTACTCCTCCACAAGGGTGCAATCTCATGTCATAACAATACCTTCCTCATTGGCTCAAGGATAATCGCACATTACCTTTCTCATTATAAAAACTCATAAGCCACCTATTTCTAATTTGAATTATAAACTAAATTAGCTTTACTCCTTTAGGTCTTAGAAATTAAAATGGTTCTTTACTCATATAATCTCATGTTGTTTGCAATTTATTAATGTATATGAAACCTATAAATAATTTTAGAGTAATTATATAACTTATACTCACATCTATTTTCACCACATGCAACATAGTGGACAACTGACTATTACATTAAGCAAAAAGAGATCATATTATCAAAATAGTTAATGTGTGTATATTTAATAAGGAGAATGCATTGATATAAAATGTGTATTTATCCAAGTATATGTTTTCATACAATTAAATATTTCAATAACCCCATTATATTTCAATAACTCCACCAATACTTATTATGACACCATAAAATTAGCAAATATTGAATACTATAAATGCTCAATTTATGTTATAATTAAATCGATAATTGAATCACACTACACAGTCTACTAGCATGCTCAAGAAGATTATATAGTTGTATTATCTTCATTAATGAACTTAATATTATACCAAATCACTTTATTCCTATATAAATTCCATCCATGAGTCAACAAATTATAGACAACATTATATTATCAAGTTAAATTCTAGCCATAAACATGATCAACATAGTTAATAAGAACATTAATGAAACTAGTTCTTTCTATTTCTTAAAACAAGGATTGCATTTCAATGAAAGACCAAGTTTTGAAGTAGGCATCAATTATAAGGAAATATGCCTACTTAAAAATATGATATGATTGCAACATAATCAAAGTATGAAAAGAAACATGATCATCATAATACTTTCCTCATAGGCTTGTTATTAACATTCATTCTTATCTATAAGTATCATATGAGGGAAATAGTTTTTAATCTTTGCTTAGTAAATGAAGTCCAAAAATAAACCCATAATAATAACTCCAATAATGTAAAGAAGATTAAACACACCATCAGGTAATGTGAACTCAATAATATAAACACTTTCAACAATATAAAAGAGGATAATGCAATATATTCAAACCTAGCTTTATCACATATATAACTACAAATAAGAGGATAAATATTTAACAGTCTATAGAAATTAAAGAAAGAATTATTGATATCCTTCCTAATAATAGATAGAAGATTCTACGCATCACCCTATAGGTTAAGGAGTTTTTTTAGAATTTAAATATAACCTCATAATAAGAATTGGGTAGTCTTAAACTTAGATATAAACTCAAAATTTTATGCATTTCCAGCAAGATTAATATAGATGGAAAATTAAGTAAAATACAATCTATCAATAATATACTACTTACCAATAAGATTACATACCTCATAC
>JARHVA010006640.1:745000-750000 GCA_037957365.1 Torreya grandis
ACACCAACATGAAGTTTAATATTTTGTGAACTTTATTTCTTCATATTGTGTGAACTTGATTTTTTCCTTTCTTGAGTTATCCATCTTATTGATATATAATATGATAAACTAATATTTAACATTTATATATATTTGATATATTCTCATGAATGCATTTATAAAACTTAGTCAATTATTCTTTCCTAAAATACGTTCGATACATGATCATGAGTATTTTTGTGTTTATGAAATCTATTAATGGAAACATGTGTAGGACAAATGGTTGTACTAGTTTTATTTTATTACTCTATTTTTGAATATTAAATTTCTAGTTGTGTTATATAAAATGAGGTACATATATGATTATGATAGTGGGTAACTCATATATGTACCCCCTGATATCATTATTGGCATGATTCAGTATCAGAGAGTACTGTGTGAGTGAAAATGATTTAGGTTATTAAATTTTAATTATATAATGAAAACCTTGGCTAGAGTTATGTTATATACAACACATTTTCATTTTATTATACTTCTAGTTTATATGTATTTTTTTATATCATTTAGATAGAGAAATGGAATCCATGTTCTATTTGATTTCCATATGTGATAGTGTTAGTACACACATAAGTTTTAGTTGTTTCTTGATATATGCACTAGTATTATCTACCCCTCCATAAAGGGTGGGAACACTCCCACAAGGGAGGTGTGTGGGATACCATTGGTCTATGGTTGGAATTAAAGCACTCAGATAATACTTTCCCTCTATCAGTTGACTCAACCAAAAGGAATAACACAGGCTATGTGATGGATCATAGAGATTATCTTTTTAGTTCATTTTGTACTTTTATACTTATTAAGGTTTATATTGGACATCATACATTATTATAATATATTTTAGATGTATATTCAACATAACAATGGTTGTGTATTTGTGTATTAATATTTAAAAAATGAGAATAACAATGGTTGTAGTTATATTTATAATTGAATCAATGATTTTTATATGTATTTGCAGTACTTGATTTACCTTATTAGATAAATGATCATTTATTCTGGTTATTGTTGTGTTTAATGCTTGAATACAAAATGAGTTTTATTTTTCTAGTGGGTTGATGTGATTCATTCATCTGTTGTTTAATGTTCATTTAATTTTCAAGTATTAAACTAATCAATGCAATAAATCTTAGTAGTAAGCTAAAAAAGGTAGTGTCAATATGAGTTAATACCAATTAGTTATAACATTATGGTATCAAAGATTAAGGTTTATCTACTAAAACTAATGAATCCATAACATAAATTTTATTCTCCTATTTTTTTATAAAGTAGAATGGTGTGAGGTAGATTAGTTAGTGAGGGTTATTCTAATGCAAACCCTCAGGATGATATTATTTAGTTAGTGGTAAAGCAAGTTATAAAAATTAATCAGGTCCTCATTATTATGAATGATAAATGAGACTATATAGTATCTCTTGAAAGAGAGGTTCATGGACTAGACGAGATAAATGAATAGGATGTACCTGAAGAACACCCTTCTAAATAGGAAGTTATTCATGAACAAAGGCATCAGGAAGTGAACCAAGATGCTAGGGCTCAAGTAGCTATAGAATTAGCATGGAACATGAGAAAGGTCAACCTAATAAAATTTTATGGCATGATTTTGGGTGATGGAACTTAATCTTAGATCATAGAGATGGAAAATTACTTCAAGATTTAAAAATTACTGTGAGATCACTAAGCTAGTGTGGAGAGCTTACCAATTAGCTAGTGAAGCAACAACTTGGTGGGCTAAAAAAATGATTTAAATGAATTTGGATTCAACTACCACCAGTTGGGAATAGGTTTTAACTCCTTTTATATCACAATGGTTACCTTAGCTTTATTCAATCATCAATTGATAGATTTTTAAAAATTGAGGCAAAGAGACTTGATAGCAAATGAGTACTGAGAGAAGTTTACTAAGCTTTTAAAATATGTTCCAAAATACCAAAAGGATTAGTGATATCAAATTAGGAAATTTAATATGGGCTTAAAACCCCAAATTAGATGTGAGGTGGATGTGCATGGACCATCCACTATGGATCAAGTGTTTGAAAAGGATATAAAATAGGAATAAAAGCTAAAATCACTTGCAACAATTAAAGAGAAGTATAAGATATTTTTTGGTAATTCATGGACACCTTTTAAGAATAATAACTAGAAACAAATGGAAATTCTAAGAATTGGTTCAACAATTAGAATACAAGGTTTGTAAATAATTTAGGGAAAAATAAACCAAGAGCCAATTTTAGATAAGGTATTAAAGGTATAAATCAATCTTAGAAGAAGGAACCTCCATGAGTGTGCTTTACTTGTGGAGGAGATCATTATGCCAAAGATTTTCCTCAGTGGAATAAATATGGATAGAACAATAACACAACCTATTATTCATAACAAGTAACCTTCCAACAATGTATCTATATAATGGTGGATAATTGATAGGTTGAATTTCAAGCCTTTCCCATCAAAGTATTAGGTACTCTTTTTAGTCATCCAATTAATGTTTTGATTTTTATTAAATATATTAAATGATTTGTCTCTCTTATAATGTTGAGTAAATTATCTAGGGAAGTTAGTTATATGGAAAGTGCATAGTCAGTATAGTATGTGGATGAGTCCAAAGTCAAGGTCGATAGATGTCTCGTAAATGTTGAAATCTAGTTGCTATAATTCACCATAATTGTGTATCTTTAGGCAACACCACTAGGTTCATATGATGTGATCTTCAGAGTGAATTTTATTTATGGGCATAAGGACAAAGTGGATTATTTCCTTAAAAAAAATCAATGTCTAGACAATTTGTGAAACCAAACCCAAATCCAAGGAAGTCAAAGGAAGTTGAATCTCAGGTAAATTTATAGGACTTAGTAAAGAGGGATAGATGTAAGGGATGTCAAACATTCCTTTTTAAAATGGATTAAGTTACAAAATCTAAGGAACCCACCTATGAATATTATCTCTTTCTACAAGAATTTTTAGATGTTTTTCTAGATGAACTATTAGGGTTTCCTCCAAAAGGAAATTTAACTTTATTATAAATATCATTCTAGGGTAAGAAACACAATCTGAGTCACCTTATAGGATGATAAAAATGTATCTAAGTGAATTTAAGGCAAAACTTCAAGAAATGTTAGCCAAGGTTTTGATTTGATGAAGTGTTTCACCATGGGATACACCTATAGTTTTTTCAAGAAGAAGGATGGACCCCTTCACTTTTACATTGAATACCGCATGATTAATAAAATAAGGATAAAGAACATGTATCCATTACCTCAAATTGATGATCTTTTTGATCAAATATATTGTGCCACAATATTTTTAAAGATTGATTTTTTAGTAGGATACCATTAGTTGAGGATTCAAGATGATGATATTTATAAAATAGATTTTAGAACTTGCTATGGCTATTAGGAGTTCATAGTGATACATTTTTGGTTAATGAATGCACTAAAAAAATTCATGAATCTAGTCAATAGTGTGTTTATGGATTATCTCAATCAATTTGATCTAGTATTTTTGGATGGCATCTTCATCTATTCCAAAAATAAGGAAGAACATGTGGATCACATATACTTAGTTTTGCAAGGGTTGTAAAAATATAAGCTTTGTGGTAAGTTGACCAAATGCTATTTATCTTAGAAGATATTAAAATACTTAGGACACATCATCTATAAAAAGAGAATTTAAATGCATCTAGGTAAGATTAGGGTCAACATGGATTGGCAGCACCTAAGAATGTGTATTAGGTGTATGGTTTCATGGGATTGTCAGGGTACTATAGGAAGTTTGTATCTATTTTTTATAGGATATATAATCTAATCTCTTTTATTCAATATAAATAATAACATTTTATTTGGTCAAATAAGTGTGAAGAATCCTTTCAGGTTTTGAAATAGAGATTTAATTTTGTATCAATTTTAAAAAATTTAGATCTAAATGGACATTTCTTAGTGATAATTGATGCTTCAGATAATGGATTATGAGGTGTGATCATGAAATATGGTTTAATTATGGCTTGTGAATATAATAAATTGAAACCTTTTGAGGAAAATTATGCTCCTCATGATTTATAACTAGTTACTATAGTTCATGCTTTGTAGGTTTGGAGACATTACTTGTTAGTTAAACCCTTTGAACTTAAGATTAATTGGTTAGGTCTCAAGTATGTTTTTACCCAACCTAACCTCAATGCTTATTAGAGGTGATGGGTAGAGTTCTTATTAGATTATTATTTTTATATAAAATACATTAAGGTCAAGGAAAATAGAGTAGTAGATGCCCTTATCTATAGAAGATACTTTGTATCTTTAGCTACATTTATAAGCACCTTCATAGATCATGTAGTAAAATTATCATTTGGCGATGAATTCTACAAGAAAGTTAAAAAGATTTGGTAGAAAGCTCACAAAATCATAGATATAAATGTTTTCAATTAGATAATGATGGGATTTTAAGGTAAAATGGTAGAATTTATGTGCCTAATAAGGATAATTTGAGGAATATTATGCTAAAGGAATTGCACAATGCATCATATTTATGGCACCTATAATGATTAAGATGGTATCCTAGTTAAAACCCATATATTTATGGAAGGGAACTAAGAAATATGTACCTGATTTTGTCTCTATATGATTAGAGTGTTAGTAAGTCAAGGCTAAATGCATGCATCTATTTTGGTTATTATACCCACATTATGTACCTAAATGGAAGTGGTAGGTAATTATTATGGATTTTGTCTAAGGTTTACCTATGTCGAGGAAACATCATGATATGATCTTGGTATTTGTGGATAAATTAAACAAAGTATCTCATTTAATTATTAGTAATATAATTGATGATACACCTATGCTTTTTAAGAGGTTTGTGGAGAAAATTTATAGATTACATTAGTTTCTTGAAAATATTATTTCAGATAGGGACCCTAAGATGACTTTAATATTTTGGAAAACTTTAAAGTCAACATTGGAAAATAAATTGAATTT
>JARHVA010006640.1:755000-810000 GCA_037957365.1 Torreya grandis
CTTGCACATGTTTGAGTGATGGTTTTCCTATAAATATAGAAACTAGTAAAATGCCATAACTAATATTAGTTCTTGTCATAATGAAATACATCAAAAATACCTACATTATTATAAAATTATTTTAATTAATTTAAGGACTTCCATCCTCTCTCATTATAATTTCTACACTTGTAATTGGAATCTCTACTGGTTTAGAATCAAGGATATTGTACTTATTTAACATGTCTTAGGCGTATTTGCATTTACAAATGAATACTTCATCTATATTTTGATAGAATTATATTGAAATAAATTACTTCATAATTACAAGATAAATAATTTAAAATTATGATTTGATGGAATTACATTGAAATAAATTACTTCATAATTCCAAGATCAATAATATCAAATTATGATTTCATGTCTTCTTTGAAGCTATTGAACATCTCTACAGATCTACCTATTTATAAAATATTTTAACCCAATGCTTGTATGTAAATATTTGGTTAATTTTAAAATATTACAATGACTTGATAGAATAAATGGATATCAATTATTGAGTACCAATATCTTAGAACTGTCTTCAACCCATAAATATCCTTATTCAACTTATATACCCAAAATTCTTTACCCTTTACCTCAAAACTTTATGGCTGCCCCACATATATTTATTATTCAATAAATTAATATAAGAATAAATTTTTGACATTAAGTTTATGTATTTTACATATTTTATGATAATAAATATAAATAATTAGTCTTAAGTATATTAATGTGCCACAGATATATAGATTTACTCATATTCAACCCCATATGTTTGTGCAAATCTTTTTGAAACTAGTCTAGCTTCTAGTTTGTCAACTATACTATCACTCTTTAATTTGATCTTTTAGACCCACTTGATTAAAATAAATTTTTTAATTTAATGTATTATAAAAAATATTCCATAGATCATTCCTCTCAATTGAATCCATATGTATTTTCATAACATCAACCCATTCTTTCTTTTGACTAGCCTTTGCATAACTTTAAGTTCACTAGCCACAAATGATAATGAAAACATAATATTTTAATCATAATAATCATCACACACACACACACACACACACACACACACACACACACACACACACACACACACACACACACACACACACACACACACACACACACACACAGATGTGTGTGTGTGTGTGTGTGTGTGTGTGTGTGTGTGTGTGTGTGTGTGTGTGTGTGTGTGTGTGTGTGTGTGTGTGTGTGTGTGTGTGTGTGTGTGTGTGTGTGTGTGCATGCATGCATGCATGCATGTATGTATCCTTGTGATTCTAATCTTATAAAAATTATCTAAAATTTTATTGGCTATATGTGGATTCAATAAAAACTTATTCTTGTTTGGAGTTGATGAAAATGGATGACTAATATTTTATAAAAAAGCTAGTATTAATTCCTATTGAACTAGAAACATGTGTAAGACTTTGTAAGTACTCAAAATAAAATTTAAGAGGATACCTAGATTAAATTATTAATTCTATATATACATGATCATAATCATCATACACCTATTTTCCAAAAAATATACAATCCTTAGATATAATTGTGGATTTACTAGAAAGATTACAAAACTTGAATGCTTTGATTTCGTCACTATAACTTGGTTAAATATGAGAAAAGTTATTTGAATCTATTTTTTATCTTATGATATATAAAATTTAACAAATAAAAGAAACCAAATACCTTTAGATGAGCATAAACTATTTTTATTCCATACCAAGCTTCATAAGATGTCTTGTCTTTGATTGCCATTGTAGAACTTATGTTAATGATGTAGACTATTGTTTTTATTCATTCAAATAAAAAATACATTTCTAAGTGAATATTCTCCAAAATATTTCTTTCTAACTCTATGATAGATTTATTCTTTATTTCATCTACACTATTCTATCATGATGTGTAAGGAGTTGTTAGTTGCTTTTTGATTCCATGTAAAGCACAAAACTCATAAAATTCATCATAAAAAAACTCAAATCCTATATATTTTTTTAAGGACTTGATAGAATTTATACATTATTTTAATCCAAATCTTTGAAAATTTTAAAATGTGAAAAAATCTCCACTCTTTTATTTCAACAAATAAACCCACATAAATCTTGTATCATCATCTATGAAGAAAATGAAATACAAATTCTTACAAATATTTCTACAAAACATTGGTCCACATAAATCTAAATGAACCAACTTAAAAGGTGTTCTTTCTCACTATATTATAATAGGTAAATAATCCCTTTAATTTTTCCCAATAATACATGACTTGCATGCACCATTTTTTTTTTAAAATCTAGTTTGGAAAGCCCTGTTACCATACCTTTTGTGTTAATAATATGTAAAATCTTACCATAACTCTTACTATACCTTTTGAAATATAGTTTGGGAAGACATATTACCATAAATTTTGAAATAAATTTTTGGAATAACTCTTACGATACATTTTGATATAATTATTGGCAAGATCATATTAAAATGTTAAAGGAAAAGATAAAATTGAGTTATAGATATTACCTTGACAAAGAGTCAATCCACAAAGTTGAGATTCTATTTGATAAGTGGGAAAAATTTCAAACAAAGAAAAATTGATCAACTTATTATAATAATTTCACAATAAATATATCAAAGTACATATCAAGAAGAAGTTAGGAGAGAGAGAAGAATATCCTTACGCTAAAATAACATTACAAGAATGTAAAATCAATATTATTATTGAAGAGTGGAGGAGATGGATTTGTAAATAGAGTAAGAGGAAGGATAAGGAAGTTAAAATAATCCCATTGTGGCCTTAAAATACATCCTTGGTATGTGCCTTGTGTCATATTCTCAAAGAGACTAGGGGTAAGTGTGTGACATGTGGGGAGAGGAATTAATTGTTCAAGTAACTCCCAAATCTAAAAATCAAATAAGAGAGATGAGAGCCACCTCATAAATATAGGATAAAGTACATTTATAAGTATAATAAATGTGTACATTAAATATATTTAGGATAAATGTAAACCAGCTTAAAGGACCCAAATAAGATTATTTTGCATCACTCCCCCCTTAAACATTTGGGCATATGATGTAAGGGATTTTAGCTAATTACTTACTTTATCTCTCCTTATCATAAGGCTCTATCTTTAGATTACCATTTGTAACTCCAGCAAGTCATCCCAAATCTCTTCCTTCAAACTATCTTAATCTAGCCTCAAGCTTGGCTTAGCTTTCAAAACCTTAAAAAGCATCTTGACTTTATGAAATATATCTTGAATCTCCAAAAAGTGAAAGCTGCTTCTGAATCAATGTCAAGAAATATGGACAACCTACAAGGGAATATGTACCATACTAACAAATAGAATAATACCATAATCTAAACCATAACAATTGAATAAACTTCAATAAATTCTTATTCCCAAGTACTTACATCTAGATCTTGGCCCATTTTATCCTTTGTCTCATCTATAATATATCTCACCAAATTTTCTATGACACCCATTTGCTCTCTCTTTTAACAATTTAAAATATAAGTTTATAACTTTATCATTCAACCATGTACCTAACAACAAATATTGCAAAATTTCTCTTGTTATTTTGTTATTAGAAATATCATACATAACCAACACTTCTCTATTCTACCCCTTAAACACACATGAAACATGAGCTTCACCTTCTTCAATGCCTTCATGCAATCTTTGTTATCATCACATCCAGGGTCAATCCTCCCGAAGTAGTTTTTTCTCCATCTAACAACATTAACATTGTTGCTATATCAAGTTATGTTTTTAGCTTTCTTTAGCTCAGCCCAAGAGATACACCACCACCATTCCTTTTATCTCAATTGTTTCAACTCAATCAAAACCACATTATATTTCAGTCAAGGATTTCAACAGACTCAAAAAACCCTTGTACATTTTCAATAGACTATAAATATGTATTTATCTCCATGTCTAGATAAGACATGTATGTGTGTGTGTGTGTGTGTGTGTGTGTGTGTGTGTGTGTGTGTGTGTGTGTGTGTGTGTGTGTGTGTGTGTGTGTGTGTGTGTGTGTGTGTGTGTGTGTGTGTGTGTGTGTGTGTGTGTGTGTGTGTGTGTGTGTGTGTGTGTGTGTGTGTGTGTGATGGTCATGTTTCTTTTTGGGATCAGCTTCACATCTATTACCTATGTTCCTATAAAATCAGTTTGACACTAAACCATACAAAAGATTTCAATATATATCATTCTTTGATTAACGCATTTCACATGACACTCAACTCAATACTCCAACCTCTAGTTTCTAAATTGAGTTGATGTTCAAAGAATTTCTCATTGTTGAACATAATCATAACCAAATCAATTCCATAGTAAACCAAAACTAATTCCCCATGGGCTAGTGATTGACTGAAATATTTAAAATTAATACATGCATTGAACCATCTAAACTATGTGTCACATTATAATACTTTTATAAATTCCCATGCATGAGTGTTTTATTTTGTATTAACTAATATAAAAAATAGTTGATAAATATTTAGATTTATGCATAGTTCACTATTAATTTTAACTCAAAAGTTTCAATCATATTAACACAATTGGGAATTACTAACCTCCTTGATCAATAAAAAACTCTTATCACTACACTATTCCAACAATATGATGTTTATTAAATTCCTTTGGTGCTTACTAGAAATTTTACAAATTTATTGCTCATCATAAGTTTCTTTTATGTACAAAACCATCAATTTTTCTTTTGTATGCTCAGGACTCCAATGGTGGCTTTTTTAAAAGTATTGGCCACCCTCTCCATTTTTTTGTGGAAGCACTCATTATTCTTATTATATCATTTTTTATTCTAAATTAAAACATCTTATCCTATAGATGAGATATTATCTCATCTTACAAGCTGTAATAAATGGATCTATTTTTGCCAGCTACATATAGTTACACTGGATCCAACATGATCTCCACAATATCCTATAAACTATCTAGTCCTCCTCCTACATAGAATATCTTCCTAAAATTATAATTCTCTACTTTTACTCTCATAACATAGAGTAATTACATAACAAATTCAAATATTCAAACACAACAAGTTGAAAGGAAACTCCTTAGGCTCTTATGGCATAATGCCAATGCTAATGCCTTGAATGATTTATTGCCACTTGTTTATTCTTCCTCAAGCATCATGAAAGATGTTCCTACATCAGAGTACCAAGGGGCTAAAGATTTGAGCTCCATCTCAAATAGTGTCTTCTTCCTCATTTTCCAATTGCTTGATTTCTCATGCTTATCTCTAAAATCTTCAATGTCTTCTTTATGCTTTACGATTTTGGAATCATTATTTTTTATTATTCTCTAGTATCTTTCTCTTCTAATTTCCTTTTCATTGATGATACTCCATGTCTCTTCTTCACAGTTCTCTAATTTACCTGCATTCAACACATCAAAAAAAGTGTCAGAATAAAACATTTGAGGCCTTTTAGCCTCTTTTCCATCTCCTAGCTCAACTTGTTTGTCATCTTATTTATGAATTTTTTGGTTCACTTGGTGTTCTTGTTCTTGATTGAATTCAACCATGGGCTCATTATTCTGATCTTCACTCTTAAATTCTATAATTCTTTCCATTTCTTTAGGTTTTTCTATCTCTTTACAATCATTTTATTCTTCCATCCTTGGTTTAGGATAGATGATGATCTTTTTCCACCATATATGGCTTGTTCTAAAGCCTCTAACTCTACTTGTAACTATTATTCATTTTCATATACAAAGACATTGTTCTCTTGTTTAGGTTGTATCATCTCTTTTAGGAGTTCATTAATTTCTTGAGTAGAATCAGCTACATCAATAAAACTTAACTAAAAACTTGCATACTTTACCTCTTTTTGTTGCACATCAAGCCAAAAATCCTCTTCATCTTGAAGTTTCTCCTCACTATTCTTTTCTTGGTTTGATTCTTCTTCATTTTCCTCAATAGTCTCATTTGAACCATTATTTATCTCTTTAAGAGAATACAATATTTCTTCTAATCTTTTCAACTCTTCATTTAAAACTTCATCATCCATATTTTCAAAGTTTTGGTCAAATTTTGGACCTATTTCTTAATACAAGTTTTGTTTCATTTCAAATTTTACTTCCCCTTTTAAGAGGTTTTCATTTACTTTCAATCCTTCAATTATCTCTTTCTTAGCTCCATAGGAGCACTTTCCTTGTTGTTGGTTAGCCTCATAACAAAACTCATTTATAAGTTCATTATCATTATTATTGAAGTTAAATAATATACCACCATTTAAATCATACATATCAGTCTTCTTACCCTTGCCCTTTACCATGGACTTTTGTTTTTCACTCACCTTGCTTTTATGGAGTACCTCTTGATCCTTCACACCTACACCATAAACAACTTTCATTTAATGTTGAAGAGGCTCAATTTCCTCTTTAAGGATTTTTTTATCACTCTTCACCTTGTTTGAGGTTTCTCCAACCTTTATCCAAACTTTTCTTGGTACAACTACCAACTCCTTGTTTTCTCTAATATCACATGCACCTTCTTGAGATACCTTTTCACTATATTTTGTATTTTTTATCTTCCACCTTTGAGTTCTTACTGGAGGATTTTTATTTTTAAGCCACTTAGTCACTATATATCCATGTTTTCAAGAAAAATTTTCTATTTTTGCTTTTTCATTCTTTTGTCCACCTATATAGCTACATTTACCTCCTTAGAGGAATTAGTATATTCATTAGTTTGAATTTAATTCATCTTGAAAACTTTTTTTCTATGTGTATTCATTTCTATGACATGACTCTTCACAATCTTATTACAATGTACATGAAAAAATTTAGGATTTATATTTCATTTTACCTCCTTATCAATCTGCTTCATAGTCATGTTTTTACCCAACATATCCTCTTATATTTGATATCCTTTCATTGCCTCATCCTTCAAGGCATCATATAATTCTGATTCATTTTCCATGTCTTCACTTTTTGGTTTCATGGCTTTGTTATCCTCTTCTTTGGATGATTCCAAATTTATCTTCTCTTCATGAGCTATCACAAACTCTTTTACATCTTCCTCATCTCTCCTTATGGGTTTTCTACTTGACCCATTTCTTATCTTCTTCATGGTCTTCACCTAAAATTTCACAAGGCTTTCCTTTATACCTACACATACACACTTGTAAATAATATTTGAAAACAATATTAAGGACCACATTGTCCTTACAAGAGTATCCTTCATGGACTCCATCCTCTTCCTCTTTATTTTTATCTCATTTCTTCTCCTAAGTACTTCACAAGTTACTTTTCTCTTATTCTCTCCTATGAGAATGTCTTTCACAAATTCTCTTTCTTGCTTCTCTATTTTTAAGGTAGTCATATTTTGTATTTTCCTTTTTTCAACAAGTAGCTTTATGGTCCACTTTACTCTCCTCTTCATCTTCCATTCATATGCTTTGTTATTATCCTACTACCATATCTCTATCATGAGCCTCACTCTCTCCATATATTTTCTCAAGCTGGCTATCTTCTTATCAATTTATGAGTCTTGTTTCTTCTAATTTTCCTTCATCATACTTTCTTTCAAACAACCTATATCATCAATTCATAACCAATTGCAATCCAATATAACTAGATTAAAATATTGAGATCACTGATATTAAATCAAGAGTTGTGCTCTTATACAAAAATGATGTAAGGGATATTAACCAACTCCTTACTTTCTCTCTATTTATCATAAGGCCCTATCTTTGGCTTACCCTTTATAGCTCTAGCAAGTCATCTCAAATTTATTCCTTCAAACTATCTTAATCTAGCCTCAAGCTTGGCTCAACTTTCAAAACCTTTAGAAGTATCTTGACTATCTAAAATATATCTTGAATCTCCAAAAAGTGAGAGCTACTTCTAAATTGATGTTAGGAAATATGGATAACCTACAAGGGAATTTATACCATGCTACCAAGAAGAATAATACAATAATCTAAACCATAACAATCGAAGCAACTTCAATAAATTTTTGTCCCAAGTACTTACATCTAGATCTTAGCTCATTTACCATTTGTCTCATCTACAATATATCTCACTAAAATTTATATGACACCCATTTTCTCTCTCTTTTATAAATTCAAAATATATGTTTATAACTTCATCATTCAACCATGCACCTAGCAAAAAACATTTTAGTATTTCTCTTGTTATTTTGATATTAGAACTGCCATGCATGAACAACACTTCTCTATTTTAACCCTTAAAAACACATGATACATGAGATTTTCCATCTTCAATGCCTTCATGTAATCCTTATTATCATCACATCTATTGTCAAACCTCCTGAAGCAATTTATTTTTCATCTAACAACATTAGCATTGTTGCCATACCAAGTTTTATTCTTCTCTTTCTTTAACTCAACCCAAGAGCTACACCTCCACCATTCCTTTTATCTCAAATTTATCAACTAAATTATAACCACATTTCATTTCAATCAAGGATTGCAATGAACTTAGAAAACCCCTCTGCATTTTCAATAGACTACAAATATACATTTATCTCCATGTCTATTACATGCATTCCCATAAAAGCAAATTGATGCTAAACCATGCAAAAGATTTCAATATATGTCATTCTTTGATTAATATGTTTCACATGACCCTCAAATCAATACATTAACCTCTAGTTTCTAAGTTGAGTTGATCTTAAAGAGTTCATCATTGTTGAACATAATTATAACCAAATGGATTCCATACTAAACCAAAACTAATTCCACATGGTCTAGTGATTTACCAAAATATTTGTAATTTATACATGTATTGAACCATCTAAACTATGCATCCCATTATAATACTTTTATAAATTCCCATGCATGGTTGTTTTCTTTTGCATTAACTATTGTAACAAATAGCTGAGAAATATTTAGATTTATGCATAGTTCACAGTTAATTTTAACTCAAAATTTCCAATCATAATTAACACAACTAGGAATTACTAACCTCATTGATCAATCAAAAACTCTTATCGCTATGCTATTCTAACAATATGATGTTTATTAAATTCCTTTGCTGCTTACTAGAAATTTTACAAATTTTTTTGGTCGTTGTGAATTTATTTTCTATACAAAACCATGAATCTTTCTTCTGTATGCTCAAGACTCCAATGGTGGATTTTTTAAACTTGTTGGCCACCCTCTCCTTTTTTTATGCAAGCACTCATTATTCTTATTATATCATATTTTATTCTAAATTAAAACATCCTATCTTATAGTTGAGATATTCTCTCATCTTACAAGCTATAATAAATGGATCTATTTTTACCAGCTACATATGGTTACACCAGCTCCAACATGATCTCTCAAATATTCAAACACAACATGTTGAAAGGAAACTCCTTAGGCTCTTATGGCACAATGCCAATGCTAATGCCTTAAACGACTTATTGTCACTTCTTTATTCTTCCTCAAGCATAATGAAAGATGCTCCTGCATCAACATACAAAAATGGAGATTTTTTTTTACAAATAAGGAAGTCAGTTGAAATTACACAATACTCCCCCTTAATAGAAAATTCCTTCAAGAGGAATTGATATAGTTTATTAAAATAAATAATAAGAGAAGGTGTCACTAAAAGTCTCAATGATAAAGGTGTGATAATCAATAATCTCTAAAAGTCTTCTTCAAATAAAATCATCAATCTAAAATGGAATAAGGACCAACAAGGAGAAATGATTCACTCAATTCTACAAAATAAACAAACTAGCACAAATATTTCAATTTAAGTAACCAATATGCCATAAAATAAGATATGCATACATAATGTAATAAAATTAGATGTAAAATAAGGTCAATGGATAAAAACACAAATTTCATCATAAAATATAAAAACATGCATGAAAAGGAAGTTAGGAAAAATAAAGATCTCAAAATAAAGCATAATTCATTTGCAACATAAAATCAAGGGATGAATAAAATATATAGTTGATCAAAAAGGAGAAAAATAAGATGTGTCACTTTTAAAAGATATTCTACATGAATAATTTTAAGAATTATCACAAGAAGACATCAAATTATCTATCATATACATTTTTTAGGTATCCAAATAATTTTAACCTTAGAATTAGATGTTTTAGTTATTTTACAATAATGCAAAGTTTCATGAGTGGATTTACCACAATGTTTGCATGGATACCATTTCTAATATTTAGATATATGATGCCCATGTTTCTCACAATGCTCACAAATTTTACCATTTTAAACCAAAACATGAGCATTACATGTATTATAATCAAAATAAGTTGCATTATAAGTCCTTTGGTGAGGAGGACAATACAATTCTAAATTTACATTAGAATCAGTTGAATCATTAAAATCAGTACCTTTAAAATTTGCATTATATTTAAGTAAAATAGATTCAATAATACCATTTTTACACTTATCAAGACCACCACCTGCATACCCCATGAATTGTATTTTTTTTAAGCCTAGAATGAGTACCAATGTTCAAACGAGTGGACATTGTTTAGAATCATAATTAATATTATAATTAGAGACAATATAATGTGTAAAAGTTTCAAATTTAAAATTTAAATCATCAAAATAAGTTTTCACAACTACCATTTTATCATTAAAAACACATTTTAAATAATTAAGAGGGTTATTTTGACATGTAATTTGATGCTTAAGAGTAGATATCTCATCATTTTTAAAGGAAATCATTTCTATAGTTTTATTGAATGCTAAAAAAATGACTAATTTAAAAGCCATTATATAATGATGCAAAGATGTAAAAGCCTTATATTAAAAATTTATTAATTTTTCAAAAAACACTCATAAACTTCCAAGAGTTTAAAAAAAGAAGGAAACTAGCAAGCATAAATGCCATTTTGAATGTAGTAATTTGTTTGAAATTTTTTAAATTAAATAATGATGGGATTTCAAGGCACATAATAAAAAATATATAAATAAAATTTAAAAATTGTAATTTCTTAAAAACTCATAAGTGGTGTAGATCTTATGAAAATAAATCCTTGATTTGTATTGTCTTTTATATTTTTTTTAAAACAAATATAATACAACAAAAAAATGCATTTACTATGCCACATGTCAAGATTAAATTTTGAAAAGTTCAAATTATTTTTTATTTTTTAATGAAAAAATAGTAAAAAAGAGACTTGATAATAACAATGAACCTTTTAAAGTTCTATGAATAGAAAGGAAAATATGCCAACGAATGGAGACAAATATAAAATATCCCATTAAACATATGCCATGTGAATGAGAAGAACAAAATACATTGTAAAACAATCCAAAATGTCTTTTAAAAAATCCAAATTTTGACAAAGAAAATATAAATTAGTGGAATGTCTTAATCAACATGAAACATGTATAGAAAGGATAGGAATAAAAAAGACTAGAAGTTAAAACCATGAACAAAAGATATTTTTTCCAAGACTTAATGTGGTAAGAAAATAATGAAACATAGGGAAAATAAGGCAAAGAGATTGAGGTACCATAGTCAAGGGAAACACCCAAAACAATGAGCTTAGACACTTGGTGGAATTAAATTATCAAAGTACCAAAGAATAAAATAAAAACCACAATTTACACAACTAATGTAGATACTTAGAAATATACATTGAAAAAGATTCCATAGAAAATAAACATTTACCTCTAAGAGAAAGGACCTGTGCATGCTACCAAAAAATGCCAAAATAGTTTTGAAGTGCTAAAAGGTAGAAATAAGATTAATAGGTAATAAATCAAGACATAAGGAATAAGATACCACACAAAGGTTTGAAATGAAGTTCCAAAATAGATAGAAGGAAATACCAAGCACATAGAGACAACTCAATCAAAAGGTTTGAGTAACATATGCTAATAAAATGTTAATATATTTATTGAAAAATTATAATTCTCAAATAAATAAAGGAAAACAACCTAGAATGGCACTAAGAGAAGGAAACTACATGTTAAAAAACTCAGAACAAAAAATATAGAGCCAAATATTTAAGTGGATATATTATTTAATGTTATCAATAGAAAATGATTTTTTTATAAGTATCCAAATTATTTATTTAATTTCTTGGAATGTAAACTAAATGAAATTACTTATATGTTCTCATAAAATAATTATATATCACACAAAACAAACAAAGATAAGAGATCACACAACAATTGACAGCGGAGTAGAATATTGGATAATATAGCAGAGCCACTTCGAGGGGGAAACCTCCAAAACAATGTAATAAGATCAAAATAATTAATATCATGATCAAAGACTAACCGCTACCTCCTATATATATATTATACTTATCCATGGTTATTCCATAGGTTGACCTAACTAAGAACATAGAGAAATATAATAAGAATATAAAAGAGGTATGTAAGCCACAAGTCAGCCACACATATCCCTATACATGCCAAAGGTTAAGATCATATCATGCCCCTCCCCTTAAAAAAAACATTTTCCTCAACATTAAATCAACTCTGGATGTTTCTACACAAAATATTGGATGTATGCAAGTGGATGCAGGAAACTCTAACTTGTAGGTCACACTACCAATTTTCTACAAGATCTGATAAGGCCCATAATACTTAGGGGATAACTTGTTATCCTTTTTATATTTATTAAAGCAAATATACTTATATGGTTACAAGTCATCAAATACCCAATCACTAATGTCAAAATTCCTCTCACTCATATGTTGATCTACCTACTTCTTCATGTGATTCTAAGCCATAGCTTAATTTTCATACAAACTTGTAAGTTCTCAACTACATGAGCCTTAGGATGGACCTTAAATTTTTAAGTGATGGATGGAGGGTGGTATCCATATAAGGCCAAAAAAGTGACATTTTAGAAGAACTATGAATAAAAGTATTATACCACCATTCAATAAGTGGCAACCAATGAACCCATTTATCTTATTTATTAGAAACAAAACACTGGAGATATCCTTATAGATATTGGTTGACTACCATAGTTTATCCATCTAATTGAGGATGATAGGATGAACTATGATCTAACTTAATGCCCATGCATGAAAATAATTCTATCCAAAAATTACTAGTGAAAATGGGAGCTCTATCACTACCAATGATCTTAGGAGTACCATGTAGTTTTTGAACTATATTGAGAAAAGCAGAAGCTACTATAATAGTAAAAAATGGCTATGATTTAAAAAAAATGAGCATACTTACTGAGATGATCATAATAACCATGATAACATTTTGACCATTAGATCTCGGTAATCCTATAATGAAATCCATAGACAACTATTCACAATGTTGGCTAAGGATGGATAAAAGATACAAAAGACTTGGGATTTTGATGGTTTCACCTTTATTTTGTTGATGGATCATACATTCATTCACATATTTGTAGACATCCCCCTTGAGTCCCCAAAAAAATCTTTCTTGATTATATGATAAGTTTTCAAAAATATTAAATGACCCCCAAGTGGAGTTGTATGAAGTTCCTCAAGGATTTTTTGTTTGAGAGTAGAATTATTACATAGGTATAATCTATCTTTATACCATAATGCATTACCCTTCCATGTGAATTTTTAAAATCCACCCAAACCTTGCTAAATACTCTAAATCAAATCATGGGTAGTACTATGATTTCCCCATTCTAATCTTACTTCCTCTAGCCAATCTACCTACCAAATGGTTGTGGTACATAGTAATGCCTTAATTGATTCATCCCTCATGGATAGTGCATCCACCACCACATTCTCCTTGACTTTATTGTAGACTATTTCAAAATCATATCCTGAAATATTAGTTACCCATTTTTGTTGTTCTTTTGATGACAACCATTGTTCCAAAAATATTTGAGACTATCATGATCAGTCTTTACCTAAAAGTGATGACCCATAAAATAAGTTCTCCATTATTTGAATGCATGTAAAATGGCCATTTCATTCTCATAGATGGGCTTGAGATTATTTTTACCCTTCATTTGGTGACTTTAAAATATAAGTGGTCTACCTTATTGCATGAGCACAACACCCATACCATATCTAAATGCATCATATTCAACCACACAAGTCTTAGAAAAATTAGGAGTGGCCAACATTAAAGTGGTGCACATAACCAATTTAAATTATTCAAATACCCTATGAGCTATATCAGTCCACTAGAAGGAGTTTTTATTCAACAAAGAGGTGAGTGGGGCTGTAATGCTACCATAATTTTTATCAAACCTATGATAGTAACCAGTTAGACCCAAAAATCCCCTAAGTTGCTTGAATGTCTTAGGAACTAGTCAGTCCACCATTGCTTGGATTTTCTAGAATCCACTTTCACTCCTTTATGTGAAACCATATGACCTAAATATTCAACCTCATGAGCTAAAAAATTACATTTGGAAGGTTTAGCATACAAATGATGTTGTTCCAAAATTGAGAGTACCTATTTTACATGTTTTGAATGGTCTTCCCACATTTTACTATAAATGAGAATATCATAAAAAACACTAGATCAAATTTCCCCAAAAATGACCTAAAAATAGTATTCATCAAACTCTAAAAGTTTTATGGTACATTTTTTAGACCAAAAGGCATAACCATAAACTCATAATGGCCCTCATGAGTTTTGAAATCAATTTTGGGTATGTATTCATCATGGATTTGGATTTGATGATACCAAAAATGCAGATCTAACTTGGTAAAATAAAGAGCACCATTCAATTCATCTAGCAAATCATAAATGATAGAAATAAGAAACTTATATTTAATAGTGTATTTTCTAAGGTCTATGTAGTTAGGGCACACCCTCCAAGTGTCATATTTCTTTCTCACCATGATAAGTGGCAACGAATATTCACTTTAGCTATGGAAAATGATTCCTACATCTAACATCTCCTATACCATCTTTTCAATTTCACCTTTTTAGGCATAAGGATACTTGTATGCCCTGATGTTGGGTGGTGTACTATGAGGAATAAGTTTAATGGCATGATCATGAATGTAGCTGGGTGGAATTCCTTTAGAAATGTCACAAAAAATAATAGAATGGGTATCAATCACTTGTTACAGATCAGGAGGTGTACATGGATAAGTTGGTTGGACTTCAATGGAAAATAAGTGAGCTATAAATACTTCATTACCCTTTTAGATAATATTGGTCATTTTATGGGAGCTAATAATTTTTGGATATTTATCCCTTAATCCCCTTAGCTTAAATGTCCTTCCTTAAGAATGAAAGTGCATGAATAATTCTTAGAAACTCATTTCAATAGTACCAAAAGTGGTGAACCACTGTACTCCTAGAATAATGTCAGATCCACCCATGGGAATATAAAACATAGGACAATATAATAGGTAGTCTCCCATGGATAGATTAATACTATGGCATTTTCCTAAAAATATAATAGTACCACCATCTATAATCATGACCTAAAATTTTGGAGTAGGATAAATGAAATAGTTTAAATGAGTAGCCAATTTATTGTTGATGAAGTTGTGCATGCTCCTAGAATCAATCAATATAGTGACCTTCTATTTCTTAAGTAAACTACCACCTTAAGAGTTTTGAGAGTACTAATACATAAAAGGTAATGATGAGAAAGAGTACGCTAAGAGTCTTCAAATTCATCCTTAGGTCCTTCTACATCCTCACCAATTACCTCCTCATCATCTTCATCCTCACTGGCACCTTCGATGTAAAATAGTTTATTTTCATCACAATGATGTCCTTTTCTCCATTTTATATCATAACCATAACACAACTCTTTAACTCTCTTCTCCTCAATTTTTTGAGGTGTTGATCTAGTGGGTTGAGGAAATGATGGTGCTAAAAAGGTGCAATCACAACTAGTAGTGAAAGTTTTCCATTTGACCATCTTTTTTTTTTTGACATGCATGCCTTTGGGATAGATTTTGATATAGATGATAGGTTAAACATACAAACATCCAACTAGATTCTATATTTTATTCCACCTCAAAAAATATCAATCAAATTTTCCTTGGGGATGTCTTTCACCCATAAGGATAGATTTTAAAATTGATGAAAATAATCCTTCATAGTTCTTATTTGACACAATTTGGATAACTATATAAAGCAATTCTTAGAGAAATTATTTTGATAATTAAATAAAAAATCATCAATTAAAATAGACCATCTAACATGAGCACCATTGTTTTTCTTTTGAGCACACACTATTGATACCAAATGAAGTGCTTAGGTTCCAGATATAAAGATGCTACTATCAACTTCTGAGAACTAAGAGTTTGGTATAGATCAAATAAATTATCAATTTGGGTAATCTAAGTGAGATTATCCTTACCATAAAACTTATGCATGTCCACTTTTGGTAACATTGGTTTTATATCATGATTGGAGTTATTAGTGTTGAGAGGAGGACCTGAATGATAAAGAGGAGGGTTGTTTGGATGTAACTAAGATAAAATGACAACCAATTACATAGTTATCTAATGAAATTGAGTGTGCAACCGATTAATCTCTCCATGCATCCTTGAAACATTAGTTTTAACTATAAAAAATTCATTCTACCATACCAAGATCTTTATGTCAACCTAAAGTTGAAAAATCAATGGATCTAAAGTTCCAAATCTATGTCATCCCTAAAAGGATTCTTAGGAGTTTATTGCTTCCTTTTTTCCTCAAGTAGTAGGACCTACCATGCAAAAAACCTACAAGGGTTTTCTCCCAAAAAAATATGTACCAAGAAATGGTACCATTGTGATCACCTTGCCAAGATCAATCCAATGATTAATTTTGTGTATTAGGGTGAAAAAATTTGGCACCAGAAAAATGTACCAAAAAAATATACCATTGTGATCATCTCACTAAGACAAATCCAATGACTGTAAATATGTAAAGGGAATTTTTTTTTCCAAATTTTTTTTTATATTTTTTTTCAAAAAACATGTTTTGAATAATACTACAATGATAGGAAAAATTAATTCTTCCTGGATTACAAGTTATATTTTTTCACTCCTTCCACTCGCAAAAGTCATGCTTCACTAGATCAAAAAAAAAAATACCACAAGAAACTTATCTAAATTGAAGCTTGGATACCACTTGTAATGAAATTACTTAGATATTCACATAGAATAATTATATATCACATAAAATAATCAAAGGTATGAGATCACATAGCAATAATTGATAGTAGAGTAGAATACTAGATAATATAGCAGAGCCACTTCAAGGGGGCAACCTCCAAAATAATGCAATACGAGTAGAATACTTAATATTATGATCAAAGACTAACCATTCCCTTATATATATATATATATATATATATATATATATATATATATATATATATATATTCTACTCATCCATGGTTATTCCATAGTCTTACCTAACTAAGAACATAGAAAAATGTTACAAGAATATAAAAGAGGTATGTAAACCATAAATTGGCCACACATATCCCTAGACATGTCAAAGGTTAAGGGTGTAACATAAACAATCTAATTAAAAATTAAAACTAGTTAGTTGTAAAGATTACAATAAATACCAAAAGTTAATGCTAAAGATTAGAATTATGTTAAAAGGGGAATATAGCCCCTAATATATAATTAGAATTCTATATAGTTAGAAAAAACCAAATAATCTTGAAACCCTCCTTTATAAATATGTTAAAAAAAGGTTAGAAGGAAAAAAATATAGATGGATTTGAAAGAAAATTCAAGATTCCTCTAATAAAAGTCTACACAACACACAAAATCAACATGAAAATGACCAATATCTTTGATACCATGATATATTTATTTCCAATATCACATCAAAATGTTTAAGGAAAAGATCAAATTGAATCAATATTACCTTCACAAAAAATCAATCCATAAAGTTGAGATGATAGTTGAAAAGTGGGGGAAATTATCAAATGGATAAAATTATCATGATATTATTATAAGCCTTGCACAAAAAAGATATACAAGTGCATATCAATAATAATTTATGAGAGAAATAAAATAATGACCTTAGGCTAAAAGAGAATTTCAGTAATGCAAGACTAAGATTGTTCATCAAGATTTTTATTTAAGAGAGGAGGAGAGGTCTCTTTAAATAGAGTAAGAGGAAGGATGAGGGAGTTAAAAAAATACCATCATGACCTTATAAGGCCTCTTGGTGTGTTCCATGTGTCATATTCCTAAAGAGATTAGGGGAAATGTGTGATATATGGGGAGAGGATTTATTTGTGCAAGTAACTCCCAAATCCAACAAGTGGACAAGAGAGATGAGAACCACCTCATAAATATAGGATAAAGTGTATTTATAAATATAATAAATTCACACATTAAAGATACTTAGGATAAACCTAAACTAGCCTAAATAATCTAAATAATATTAATCTCCAACAAATTATATGACCATATATTGAATGCCACAACATGTTAACATCATCAATGATAGATTAAAAATTACTTTCCTTCATCATACTGATACTCAATAGAAACATCCTATTATTTGAAATATAATATTTTCCAATCAATCTATTTTGAGATCTCTTATAAAAAATAAAACAAAGACCATCTTCAAAAAGTAGCTTGAAACCATTTTCTACTAATTGACCAACACTTATTAGATTTTGACTCAGATTTAGAAAAAAATAAAAATCTTTAATTTTAGACGTACCTTGACTACTCTATGATTTTAATTTTTCCCTTTACTTAAAATTACACTACTTTACATATCTAAATTACTCTTGGACTTGGAAAAAGTCATCTAACTTGTTGAACCATCTTTTTGTCTTATCATGTGAGTTAAGAAAACTGAATCTCGAAACCACCAAATATTTAATTCTTATATTCACACATTACATGTGAGACAATAATATAAGTCCTATTAAATATTAATTTATTTAACTTAAAAATCATTTTTTACACTCTCTTGATTAACTTTATTCTTAGCTACCGGTATCTTGAAATCTTTTCCCATGTGTCCTACTTTTTTGTAGTAATGATAATTAAAGTATTCATTGATTTTACCTTTGAAGTTAGATTCATATTTTCTCTTTGAATTTCCTTTTTTAAGCTCATTGTATTCTTAATTTTATTTTTATCTTTGGTCTTTGAACCTTTGTCTTGGTTTCAAGTGCATATTCTTGATCTCATGAATATAGTCTCATCTAATCCTCATCATTAAAGAGAGAACTTGTTAGCTAGATTTGGCCCATATAAAGATCTTTTATTTGGAGATGGTTTGAATGGATGATAAAAGTTTTGGATTAAATGAGTGGTCCAAAGATCACATGTAGCTTTCAAAGATTTTGAAACACTTTAATTAAACTTAATGTGTAGTTTGTCAAAATTTTGAGGAAGCATGTTCTCATGGTGATCAATGCAGGAAGGATCATGGAACAAGTTTTCATATGCCTCAGGAGGCCATCAGAACTTAGAAGGATCAAAGTAGGTGTCATCTGTTCATAATGTTAAGGATCATAGGCACATTTTATAAGACATCAAAAATTCATTTGAGCCTTGTAAATTCAAGCAATAATTCAAGATCAAATCTTAAGAGACCAAACTATCATTAAGATGTCATGCAGGAATGAGTGGAGAAATTTGGTTGTGTATTTAATAAATTCACCTAGAGAGCCTCACCAACCAAAAAATTTCATGGATATGAAGTCCATGCCAAAATCATGATCTGTAAATTTCATGTTTTGATGAGTTATCTATATTGAGATATAAGCCTTCAAAGTTGAACTTATAGAGTAAGACGTTCTCATAGACATCAAGTTCAAAGTAACCATTTGGTGTTTGAATTCTAATGGGCTCATGGATGTCAATGATAATAATTCATATGTTAAATTTAGGCCTCATGAATTATCCATTTGATTTTAAATGGTAGGTTCCGTTAAGAACAAGGGTTCATATGCATTCATACATCTTGATCTAATGGTGTGATTTAAAGTCAAAAATTTAGAATATCTAGATCAAAAGCTCATATTCATTCATACCATGTAAATCTATAGTGCACAGGAGGTCAATAATTTAAAAATCTGATAACAAGATCCTAAGGATGAATGCATAGCATACAATTAGCAAAATGTGGGGATCCCAAACTAAGATCAATGGTTGGCATTAAAAGTTGAAAGCTAGAAGACTAAAGTGTAGGGAAAATTAAAATAAGGTCAAAATAAAGAATACCATGAAGGCAAAAATAATAGACAATAGATATCACCACCTTGAGTAGGTAAAAGACATAAATTCAAGATCAAATATGAATTGGATAATGAGGAGCAAATCCTACAAAACCATCTAGCACCATTAAAGCTCTATAAAGATTTTGAGAACTTATAAATGTAGGTTCCATGTCTCATGATCAAAATCCCAAGCCTTCAAATCTTTGGTGCAATCATGACTGTATGACAACCAATAGGGAGATTGGTTTTCATCTATAATAGATCTATATTTAGGATTTAGAAGCAATGAAAAAATGGTGACTATGTAGGAAATGTCAAAAGGGATGTCAATAAGCAAGCTTAAGTAATTTTCTAATAACATGGAGAGCACAAATCATGATTTAATAAGATAGTGGATGACATTAATGCTAAGAATAT
Source organism: Torreya grandis (assembly GCA_037957365.1). NCBI lineage: Eukaryota > Viridiplantae > Streptophyta > Pinopsida > Cupressales > Taxaceae > Torreya > Torreya grandis. The sequence continues at coordinate 775,514 of JARHVA010006640.1, forward strand.
TGAGAAGGATTTTAGTGATGGGGATCACTTTCTGTAACTAAGTCTTGATCATCACAGTCTCCATCATTATAGAGAAAGATATAGTGACATTAATGTAGTAGAAAGCTTGAGAATGATGGTAGTGGTGGTTAATCCAAGTGGAATTGGGCTAATTAATTCCCCCTTCATCACCAATTTTTTATATCTTTCCTTCTTTCTTACTATAAATAATAGCTTTGAGATCTTGATTTGTATCCCTCAGTTGGGTGTATCAAATCTATGCTACAATTACTTTGTAAACTCTTTCAAGCAATATAATACAAGTTTAGATTCAATTTAATGTTAAGTGTCCTCTATTGAAGTTTGATTTATAGATTTTATGTTGTCTATTCATCATCTATAGGTCCTTGATTTACCTTGATTTTAGACTATTTGTTTCTTTTAGGTTATGTGAAGTATTATCTAGTGAAGTTTCATAAGTCCATAGTGTCTTGCATAGACCTATTTATTTTAGTCCTTGAAGTTATAGGCCTCTTTTCTACCTTCATACAAAATATTCATGTTCAAAACTCTATCATATAATCTGATCAATCCTTATCCCCATTGTGTTCATTATTAGTCATATAAGTGCCTAAGTTGATAGTGGATCATTGAGCATTGGTGCATAACTACACTTAAATTATGTTTTCATTCATGCATTTTTCTCCCCTTTTTACCCCAATAGATTAAGTCTTAGGAAAAGAGATTAAAATTGGCATATCTAAAGATCTAGCCTTATTAAAAAATCTATAGTTCTAACCTAGTTTTAGGCAACCCATGGCCTAGGGTCATTCCCATGTTGGACTAGGTTTGAGAGTCGGACTTGAACACTTCTACTTTAGCTAGCATGCAATTTAAGTATCCAAAAATTTATGGTACACTCAATGGGAAACTTTATCTTTAACATAGATGAATATTAGATTTGAGGAGAGGTATTTGTAGAAGAAAACACCGACCATCATCATAGGTTGTAGATTCTTAAAATTCAAACTTCATAGTATCATTTAGATAGCCCTCTCATGTGAAAGGTTACTAGTATAGTCATCAAGTAAAAGTATTACATTTGAATTCATTGAGATACCTTCTACTTCATATAAAATATAAAGATTCAATAGGAAAATCCCTCATCCCAAAAGGAAATATTCATCTCCAACCATCCTAGTTTTTAAAATAGTGCAATCGCCACTATGCAAATGGAAAGAACTTAAATGCAAGATTTTGTGCCCTTCAATGGTGGCAACCCTTTTAACCATCAACAATATGATGATATCCCTATTGGATCCTTAGATATATTATCATACTTAATAGGATAAAAATAAAATACCCCTATAGAGCACATAAGTGACATTGTAAACCTTTGTTCAGTACATAATATTACTCATGAAAATGTAGCCATGAGACTACTAGCCATGTCTTTGAAAGGCAAAGGCCTAAAATGGTGTATGGGTCTAGATTTTTCCTCAATCAATAACTAGGATGTGTTTGGTGAGTGCTTATGTAAATATTTTGAGGATATAAGTGACCATGTATCATTGTTTGAGCAACTCACTTCAATCAAGAGGGCATCCTGAGAATCTATGGTTGATTTTAACTATAGATTCAAAAAGACATTGGATAGGATCCCTATCATCATTAAGCCCTTACCCAATTATTCTTTCCTCTAATAATTGAGAGTGTTACACTTAGATATTATTATCATGATCCAATCCATGGGTGTGACAACTCTACTAGGGGCTTATGAGATATCTATAAGGGTAAAAAATTGTTTGATACAAGTAGGGAAACTCATGCCAAGACCTCTCATGCCATTTTTCCTTGAGATTTAGCCAACCCCACCTACCATTACTTCATTTCCCACTCCAAATAATCAATCCCAACCTAATTATAGTCAAGTGGATAAATTTATAAGGATTGAGAGCTAGTTGAAGGAACAAAATAACAAGCTAGTGGTTCTAGAGAGACAACAACAGAGTTATTATAGGCCATACCAAGGCCCCTTACAAGCCCAATACCTAGCTCAATCCTAAATTATACCTCCTTATCCATCAAATCAACAATCCCAAGGCAAAATTACTCAATTTATATCCTATAACAACTAAAATCCTACAACTTATAATAGCTCAAGAGCCTTGGTCCCCATGCAAAACAATCTTTCACAAGAGGGCCAATGGTAATCAAGGGGTAGTCTAATGATATGGTAATGGTTAAAAGTAGAGAAATACATCAAGATCCTAGTTGTAAACATGCTCCTTCATTCCAATGGTTTGACATAATGGATCCTCCACCATAAGGCCCTCTAATGAATCAAGATACTATTCTTGCCATGACATCATCAGAAGCTTAGATTCAATAGCAAGGGAACATGGGTAAGCCACTAGCTGAGACCATGTGTATAAAATTTCAATAAGGGAGCATATGTTTGAGCATGTAGTAGTAAACATGGGGAAGATTACACAAAGGGAAGATAAACCAATTAAAACCAATACAAGGGCTAAAAGAAGGATGTTGGTTGAAAAATTGGAGTAACTTAAGGCTTCTTCAACACATCCACAAATTAGTCAATAGTCTATTACTTCAAATACAACTACTAAATCTCTTATAACTCAATAAATGCCTCAATCTCATGGGCATCAGAAAAAGACTCCTTTTTTTCCTCACGTCACTCAATTTCCAAGTGATACTTCTAATTCCAAGTTGTAGTTGAAAGGTACTAGTTCTCCTTTCAATATTGTGGAATATATGAAAAAGGCTAATGTCACTATGTCTATGTATGATTTTGCCTTGTCTATTCTGGGATAAAATAAATTCTTTAGTAAGAGATCTCCAAGCCTTCTCATGTGGATGAAACAATTGACAAGGTGAACACTATTTTTATAAATAGTACTCAACCTAGCCAAGTTCAAGTTCCTAGTCAAGGTCAAGCTCACAACATTATTCATTCCTCTAAGGTTATAATAGTGCATAATTGTATGATAGATTCAGGTGTTTCAACCTCAGTTATGCATAAATCCATAGAAGATAAGATTTAGCTTAAGAATGTGCCTAATGAAAAATTTATTCTCTAGTTAGATGGTTCCCCCACTAAAATAGTTGGTATTATGAAAGATCTTAAGATCACATTGGCAACTTACCCAAATTGTGTCATCACTCAGGATGTAATATTTGTAGACCTAGCCCCATATTTTTTCCTATGATTATCTAGGGAATTTACTACAAAAATTAGTGTTTATTTGTCTTCTAACTAGTCATACATGGTTTTTAGGACCAGATATGGGACTAAGGTCATCATTAGGTCAGAACCTATATCTAGGTTCCATCTAGAGACCTATATGTATAACCATACAAATGTCAAATGCACCATATTTGAAGAGTGTGAAAATTTTAGTGAAAAAGAGCTTCTTGACCATCTTTAAGGCAATTAAAACCTATACTTGGATGAATGGGTAGCTGACAATCATGGATTTGATCCCTATTGAAATATTAAAGAAGTAGACTTAGGGGTGTATTATATGTATGAGGAAGGTGATGTTATACCTTACCTAACTAACACCACTTAACAAGAAGATTGTCTATGGACTTTATTCTTTGATGGATCAATGTCAAGGAATGGGAGTGGATCTAGAGCCATGTTGATTTCAACCTCAAATAAAAAATATTATTTAGCTACAAGATTTCAATTCAGTTTCACTTCAAACACAATTGAATATGAAGCTCTTCTACATGGTTTGAAAGAGGCAAGAAGAAGAGGTGTCAAACTTATCCATGTTAATGGTTATAGTGAGATTGTTGTGAAAAAAGTGAAAGGCATAATTATATTCAAGAACTACCATTTGAAAGCCTATAAACACCATGTATGGGATCTCATAGAGGACTTCTTGGCATTCAATATACAATCCATACCAAGAGAGGGAAACTAACGAGTAGATAGGCTTGAAACCATAGGAGCTCAATATGGAGTAGTGGAGGGAGCCATAGGAAACCAAAGTTAATATAAGTTCAAGGTCATATGTAAGCCATCTATACTTGACAATGAGGTGAGCTAGTAGGTATTTGATAATGATGGCCAAATTATATAAAAGGATTCAGATCTTCAAAGATAAATTATTAAAGTTGGGAAAGATTGACACTGTAGGAAAGAGAGATACATTTTTTTATTTATACCAAGATTTTTTTGATGTATTTTCATGGGAATATAAATATTTGAAGGGTTTTGATCCTAAAGTTGCACAAAATACCATTGAACTAGAGAGCAATGCAAAACCAGTTAGGCAAAAACAAAGGCATGTCAACCTAAAGGTGGAGGACTTGATGAGAAGGGATCTATTTAAGTTTATTGAATCAAAAATCATATTCCCCATTAAACATTCCTCAAGGGTGGAAAACCTCATGCTAATGAGGAAAAATAATGGGTAAATACATCTATGTGTTGACTTTATAGACCTCAATAAATTATCCCTAAAAGACCATTACCCACTACCCTTAATGGATCAAATTATTCAAAAGGTGGCAAGCTCCCAAAGGTTTTCATTTCTTGATGGCTGCTCTGATTATAATGAGATTATGGTAAAAGAAGAAGATAGACATAAGAATGCATTCATGATAAAGTGGGGCACTTATGCATATATGAAAATGTCCTTTAGACTATACAATGTTGGATCAACCTTCTACAGGGCAATAGATGTTGATTTTGAAGGTTTGATCAAAGACATGGTTCTCATCTACCTAGATGACATCATTTTTTTCTCAAAGTACCCAATTGATCACATTGGTCACTTAAGGTTAGTATTTGAAAGATGTAGAGATTTTGGTGTGTTATTGAATCTTAAAAAATGCATATTTGGTGTTCATGTAGGAAAGTTATTAAGACATGTCGTAACCAAATATGGTATTTCCATAGACCCTAAAAGAGTTGAGTCCATCTTATCCTTACCCTTTCCCAAACACAAGAAGGGTCTACAAAGTTTCTTAGGAAAGATTAACTACATAAGAAGGTTTATCCTAAGATTTACAAAGATGGTCAAGCCTCTTAATCACATGTTAAGAAATGGCAAGGAGTTTATGTGAACTAAATAAGGCAAGAAGAGTCTTAATGTCATTAAGGAGGCCATATCTCATGCTCTTACACTTCTTAACCTTGATTTTAACAAGGAATTATACTTGTATGTTTTATTTACATTAGATGCAATCTCTACCATGTTGATGTAGCAAGATGAAAAAGGTTGGAATAACCTATTGCTTTCTTTAGTCAAGCCTTAGAGGGGTATGAGGAGGAATATATATTTATATATAAACATGCACTTGAAGTAGTGAGAGGCTTGAATAATTCTAGGTCCATGGTCTCCAATAGTAAGATCATATTCATGATAGTTCACCCAGGTGTTAAAGAGTTTATACTCAAAAAAGACCTCAATGAAAAAAGAGTTGGATGAGTGATAAAATGCATGGATTATGACCTTGAAGTTAGAGTTAAAAAAATTGTAAGGTTTATATTTTTATGTGAACATCTTGTAGTAAAGGTAAAATAAGATAAATATCAAGTGTTAGAAGTCCTTGATAGCCAACAACCAATTATAAATGACACAACTTTCAGTTAGACACACAATATAACTAGATTTATTAAGTAAAAATAATGTCCTATAGGTCTAGATAGATTTAAGAGAATGAATTTAAGGTTTAAAATTATACCCTATGTCTTGATATATGGAGTACCTTTTTAGAGAGACACATGAGGCATGCTTTTGAGGTGTTTAGAATCATGCCAAATGGATAAGCTGCTTGAAAATTTTCATGATGGTCTAGTTGGTGGGAAGTTTTATACAAGACTACAACCTCCAACATCATCATATATGGGTAATTTTGGCCCATAATGTTTAAATACTAATATTATTGGGTGAGGAAATGCCCACAGTGTGCAATGTTTGTTGGCAAGAAGAGACTGATTGACCTTCCCTTGCAACCCATACAAGTAGAATAGCTTTTCATGCAATGGGTCTTAGATTTAATTTGGATGATATACCCCCCTTCCATTAAAGTAAATAAATGTATAATTATATCTAAAAATACTTTACAAGGTGGGTTAAAGAAACTACCCTCAAGGATGCTAATGAAGATTTTATATTGGATTTCTGTGATAGCCTTGTGATTAGATTTAGTATGCCTTCTAGAATCATTTATAACAATGTATTGGAATTCATTGGAAACAAGGTATATGAGTGGGCTATTCCACATGGAATTTATCTCAAGACATCCTCTAACTATTTCCCATAGGGTAATGTACTAGTAGAGTCCACAAATAAGAACTTATTGAGGATTATCATGAGAACTATGGAGGATAGTCAGAGGAAGTGGCATACTAAATTGAGCACTAACATATGGGTAGACATGGTGACACCTAAGAAATCCATTAGACACTCCCCATATCTTATTATCTATGGTAAATGAGCCAAGCTTTCTATATTCCTTTAACTTCCTACATTAGAGCTTGCACACCAATTTGAACTCCTAGAGGATGATGTTATGAAGGTAATATTGAATGAGCTAAGATAGTTAGAAGAGATAAGGGACACTTCTATGCATATTATGTGGTCTAATTAGCACTAGGTTAATAATTAATTTAATAAGAGGGCTCCCTCAAGGATGTTTTAACAATGTGATATAGTCCTCAAATGGGATGAGGACCTTGTAAAACTAGGAAAGCACTCCATGTTTGATAGTCTTTGGAGTGGATCTTATGTTGTCATAGGTTTCAAGGAGAGTAATGCCTTTGAGCTTGCTAGGATGAATGGAGAGATCCTTCTCATCCATTTCAATGGAGGTATCTTAAATTATGCTACTAATTTTATCTCATGATATTTGTACATAGGTAGATAGGTCTATGTTTACCTCTAAGTGCTCTTGCACCTTGCTATGTTTATTTTTTTTCTATTGTTTGGGTTGTTGTTTGGTGTTTTTATCACTTTCTTATTGTTTATGTGTGTCTCATTACTCTAAAATGCTTCAAGGATTTAGGCAGAATCCTTCTATAATTAATAATCCATTTGTCTATTTACCATGAGAAAACTTGATGAAGTTATTAGTTTCATGACCAACAAGCTAGTCAAGCCAACTAAGTCACCAAAAATGTTGGCTAGATTTGACCCACATAATGATCTTTTTCTTGGAGATGGTTTGAATATATGAGTAAATTTATGAATGGAATGAGTGGTCTAAAGATCACATGTATCTTGAAAATCCTTTGAAACACTTTAACTAAACATAAAGTGTAGTTTGTAAAAATTTTGAGGAAGCAAGTTCTTATGGTGATCAATGCAGGAAGGACCATGAAAAAAGTTTGCTTATGCCTTAGGAGGTCATCAAAGCTTCAAAGGATCCATGAATGTCTCATGGTGTTCATAGCATTAAGGATCATGGGAAATTTTTCTAAGACCTCATAAATTCATTTGAGCCTTAAAAATTAAAGTAATAGTTTAAATATTAAGAGACCAAACCATCATCAGGATGTCATCTATGAATGAGTGGATCAAGTTGGTTGTTCAATTAATAAGTTAACTTAGATAGACTCATAGGCCATAAAATTTCATGGACATAAATTAATTCATGTCAAGATCATGCTCTATAAATTTCATGTCTCAATGAGTTATCTATCTTGAGATATAAGACTTCAAAGTTGAACTTGCAGAGTAGGACATTCACAATGATGTCAAGTTCAAGATCATAAATTAACCATTTAGTGTTTGAATTTTGATAGGATCATGGATGTCAATGATGTTTTTGTAGATGTTAAATGATAGGTCTATGAATTTCAAAGTTAAGCCATAAGAAATAGCTATTGGAGGTTCAAAAATCCTAAGGCGTAAGTGTAGATGTTAAAGACATTCACATGGATGTCAAATATAGGCATGTAGATGTTAAATTTGGGCCTCATGAATTATCCATTTGGGTTAAAATAGTGGATACCGACAATATAAATGGCTCATTTTCATTCACACATCCTGATCTAATAGTGTGAGTTAATGTCAAAATGTTATAAGATCTAGATCAAAAGCTCATATTCAATCATACCAGGTAAATCTATGATGCATAAGAGGTCAAGAAGTCAAAAATATAACAACATGATCCTAAAGATGAATGCATAATGGATAATTTGAAAAATGTGAGGATCCAAGATCAAGATTAATAGTTGGCATTAAAATTCAAAAGCTAAAAGATTGCAATGTAGGGAATATTTGATTAAGGTCAAACTAGAGGATGCCATGAAGGTAGAAACATTAGAAAAAAAATCTCATCACCTTGAGAAACTAAAAGACATAAATGCAAGATCAAATGTGATCTGGATGAATAGGAGTAGATCTTGCAAAGATATCTAGTGTCATTAAAGCTTTGTAAATTTTTTAAGAACTTTTAAACATAGGTTTCACATCTCATGATCAAAATCCCAAACCTATAGATCTTTGGTGGAATCATTACTACATGAAAACCAATGGGGAGATTGGTTTTCATCTATAATAGATCTATATTTGGGATTTATAATCAATGGTAGAATGGTGATTGCATAGGAAATGTTAGAAGGGATGTCAATAAGTGAGCTAAAGTAATTACCTAATAATGTGGAGAGTACTAAGCTTTATTGAATAAGATAGTGGTTGACATTAATGTTGAGGAGCTCAATAAGGATTGTAGTGATGGGGATTACTTGTTGCAACTAAGTCTTGATCTTCACATTTTCCATCACAACAAATAATGATATAGTGACATTAATGCAGTAGAAATCTTGATAAGGATGGTAGTGTTGGTTTATCTAAGTGTAATTAGGATCATTAATACCCCCTTCATCACCAAATTTCTCTCTCTTACCTTATTTATTCCTATAAGTACTATATTTAAGCTCTTGATTTATATCCCTCATCTAGGTGTAACAAATCTTTGATAAAATCACTTTGTAAACTCTTTGAAGTAATATAAGACAAGTTCATATTATATTTAATGTTAAAGTGTGCTCTATTAAATTTTGATTTATAGAGTGTATGTTGTTTATTCATCATCTGTAGGTCCTTCATGTACCTTGCTTTAAGAATTTTAGTTTCTTATAGGCTATGTGAAGTGTTAGGTAGCGAGGTTTCCATTGAAGTTTCATAAGCCCATAATGTCTTTCATAGACCTATTTCTTTCAATCCTTCAAGTTACAGGCCTTTTTACAACCTTCATACATAATATTCATGTTTGAAACTCTATCATAGAATCTGATCAATCCTTGTCCCCATTTTCTTCATTAGTAGTCATAGAAGTGTCTAAGCTGATAGTGGATCATTTAGAACTGGTTCATCACCACATTTAAAGTAGGTTTTCATTCATGAATTTTCTCCCCTTTTCACCCCAATAGATTAATTTTTAGCCAAAGAGATTAAAATTATCATATTTGAGGAGCTAACCTCATTAAAAACTCTAGAGGTTTGACCCAAGTTTAGGCAACCCATAGCCTAAGGTCATTCCCATGTTGGACTAGGTTTGAGAGTAGAACTTGAACACTTATACTTTTAGCTAGGGTGCAACCTAAGTCTCCAATAGAACCCACTAACTCATCAACACTTATAATTTTTATGTCCTTACACTCTTCAAGAGTGATCAAAATATGCATCCATATTTGAGATAAATATAACAAAATTTTTATTAATATAACACTATCTTGTATAATTTATCCATAAATCCTCATTCTATGCACTAAGGCATTTATCCTTATGAAATATTCTTGAACTCCTTCGTTATCTTACATTCTCAAATTTTTAAGATTCATTTTATGTGTTTGAAGTTTCCCCCCTTAACTTAGTATATCCTTTATATGATTTTTTGAAGGTATTCTATAATTCATGATCATTCTTGTATCTTGCAATACTTGGAAAAAGATTTGGTTTATGGCACTTTGAATATAGAAGAAAGCTTATGCATCTATATTTTTTCATCATTTTTTTATTTTTTTATGATAGTATGTCAAGGTGTTACAATATTTATGTGGTTTATAAACATGGATATAATTATCCCAAACTCATTTCCATACAATAACCATTTACAACTAATCTCTCCAATATTCAAAGTTTTCACCTTTGAAGACAAGAATATTCATGGAAGCAAAATTCATTGAAGCTATTGATTCTTTTGATAATGGATTAAAAACCTTATGAAACTTTATTAAATGAGGATATTATACTAAATAAATGTTTTTAATGTATGTATTGAGTGAAAATTATCTTTGATTTAATATGAAAGTAAAGCTATATATCATCTAATCTGTCCCAAAATTATTAGTTATTAATATAGTAGTGTTGTGAGTATGATTGATGACTATATATGCATTAAATAAATTAAATTTATAAGACATATGATTGATAGTTTTAATTTGTATACTTTAAATAAAATTATATAATAATAATATTAATAATATGAAAAATAAATATCCAAAATAAATTATTACCTCACATTTATGTATATCTTTTATTAATAATAAAGGCTAAAACTAGCCAATTACAAGGAACTTGCATTACAAGTTAATACTAAATTAAAAACTTTAATTAAAAACTAATTAAAGTATTAGTATCCTAAAAATAGACTCTGATATAAAATTTTAAACTCAATGATAATATATAGACATAATGCAAGAATCCTCTTCATTGATTAAACCAACATGTACACTACCTAAGTGAAAGTCGAAAAATAGAACTATACAAATAGAAAAATATAAAACATAAATATAAAAATAGGATTCTAAAATTATAAGTTTGAATAAATAAAATTTAAATTAATTTAAATAAACATTAAGTGAACTAGACTCTAACTAATAATTTTAAGTGAAACACGTAGATCTCGAATGAAACATGATGGAAGCAGACTAGATCAAGATCGTAGAGAAATCATCATATTCTAATTTTTTCTCTCTATGGCCTTGGAAACTTGCATTAGATATAGATATTTTTATAAATTTTGGTGTCTAAGTTGTACTTATGTGTCTAGTAAGGAATAATGACTAGATCTAGGTGTGATTAATAGGATCCTTTTAAGTTTTTTGATAATTTTCATATGATGTATATAGATTGCATGAATAGGTTATCACTCTTCATCAAATAAGCAAACCTTAACTTCCTCACCCTTTGAGTGACTATGGGAAAAATGAGTTAGTGATAACATGATATCAAGTTACCACAAGGAACCCTCTATTAACGGGTGATACCTACATAGCCAATACTCTAAAGAGGTCCTCAGACTTATGTAGTTCTAACCTACATGTTAGATTATGTGTGTATAATGATGCAATGTGTGATAAACATGTACATAAGGTGAAATAAATTGTAACTTAGAGAATATGATTTATGGGATGATCTTTCATTACTTCAACCCTACAAGGACACTAATTTTATGTCTGATATTGAAGTAGGGATGAATAGGGTAGGTTCACTCACTCGAGTACTTAATTGAGTGTTCTTGGCAAGGTTCCTTGTGAGTTATTGGTATTTTACAGGTAAGGAATGAATGAGGGTTGGTGTTTTATATATACCAAATCCCTTTTTGAAATATATCATACTAAATAACTTAGGCCAAATTTTAGGATATATTTAATTTTAAAATTAGATGAATTCTAGGCACTGGACACTTAGTTACAAAAGGGACATCTGCATCGACATATGCATCTAGATGGGACACAAGTGTTTGAGAAGATAAAAAATAGGTACAAGTACAAAATTTGTAGAAAAGGATGATGATAATTTTTTCATAGAATAAGAGGTCTAATAATTAGAATAATAGTGGTTAAACTAAGAGATAAATAATTATGCAAAAAGAGATAGTGAATACGACCCTTTCAGATGTGGGAAGGTATTAGAATTTAAGGGTACAACCATGATAGGTATTTTAAAGGTGTATAAGATTGAGGTTATATATAATTCAAAGTTAGTGTCAACATTCCTCCTCCCCCTCCCCCTCTTAATTTAGTAATGAATTACAAGTTTAAATGAAAATAAATGTGTACCTAGGTGTGTATAACACACCTTATCTTTGCATGAGTCCAACTTGAGTGCTTTAATAGTGATTGACCTAAATCCAAGAGCATGTTACAATATATAATTAGTGCATAGAATCTAGAAATTAAATAACTTGAAATGATTTAAAGTAATGAGAGCAAGGTTAAGAGTACACCAGTGTATGATGTAACTATCTTGCCTTTTAGAATTTTCATTAGAAGAGATGATTCATTCTGAAGCATTGAAGTTGAGATTAGGATAATTTGTAAACTTGAAAGTGCATATATATATATATATATATATATATATATATATATATATATATATATATATATATATATATATATATGACATTTTATATGCCAATATCCCTCTATATATAATATATATAGAGCAAGATACTTGAGGAAAACATGCTCCCAACCTTAGAAAAAAGATTAATTTCCACATGGCCATTGAGCTTACCTCAATTAATCAACCTAATCATACTTATAACCCAGTGAGTGTGAGTGATCCAATCAAATCACACTATATATCTAGTGAGGATGGATGATTTAATCACTCCATCTTATAAATATAGTGAATTTAGATTATTTAATAATGTTGAACTTGTAAACTTGGTAATATTTAGTGATTTAATCACCTCAACCTTACCAAAAGGTGAAACAGTTACTATAATAGATTGGCTCAATGAAAGTCCATAAAAGTCCATCCTTGGTATGATAATAGTCCGTATTAATATATGAAATCTGAAAGTGGTTTTGATTTTTCAATTTTAGGTGCCATTTACATGAAATATGCACCTTATATATGTCTTAAGATACAATTTGTGTATAATAATGGAACAAATATTTATAATGCTAAAAAAAAGGTGTATCTAAATCATATAACTATGAAATTTGGCCAAATTTGAAATTTTTAATAGTGTGGATGGCATGATCCCATGACCTACCCCCATTAAATATATATAATTTAAGAATTATTGTAAGTGTGGAGAACATGTTTCCATAACATTCCCCCATTTTATTATGAAATCATGATAAATGTGGAAGTCATACCTTTATAACATGCCCCCACTGATATGACCCCCATTTTGAGGTGAGGGAAAGGTATAAAATGGTATTTACCTTAGCTTAAAAGGATAATATAATTTTATAATATGTTTTTGGATCATGTAACATATAGGAGTAACATGTCTAAGTTGATATATCATTGAAGCACATAGAATGTGATCACTTCAAGTCCTAAGAAGAATGCTATAGATTATGGCAACATCTAGAGAGTAATAATACAAGCTTATCAAGAAATGAATCACACACACAAGATCACTCAAAATAAAAGTAAAGGTAATGTTTCAGGGATAACTTAGACAAGGGGCATGTTCAAATGCCACACAATCAATGGTACATCACTTAGTCAAATGTGCATAAATCATATAATGACATATTCAAACGTTAAAATAGTTAAGCATAGGCATGGGGACCATAATAAATAGAGCATATTCAAATTATCAAATAAACAAGATAATGAAAGATAATAGTAACCAATGAACACACTCAAGAAAGTGCTAAAAATGAGAACATGGAATCATAAGAAACCAACATAAAGATATCATACTGAGCCCTAGATATATGTGTTAGTAAAAAACATTAAGTACACAACATATAGAGTACAATGTGAAATATATAATCATGGATAAAAAAATTTTGAGTACATAATCTCAAGCATGATAATGGAAAGTGATCATAGAATAATATAACTAAGGTGTATCATGAACAAATAAGTGTATACTCCAATGTACTAATGATGTGGGTAGAGGGAAGGAGCAACATCTATGTGTGCATATATCATGTTCCTGGGTATGCATGTATCACACTCAAAATATGCATGAAATATATGTGTATATATAAGGAAGTGATATGCTATCTACCAACATGGAACCAATAACATAGATTCCTTGGAGCTAATAAAACCTTTAAATGCTACATGTTTTTGGATTTTTTGAGTTTTTTTCTATTTTATTTTTGGAATTTTTTGTATATTTGAAATAAGATATTAATGCAAGTGCATATTTTTCATTGTATTTTTTAGAATTTTTATTTCAAGTGTAGCTATGCAATACACACCCTTTCCAAAAAAAATTATAACTATAAATGGTCCCAACTAATTTGGTTTGAACTTTCCTTTCTTGTGTTTTTATGCATTGGTGTTCTTTTTATTTTATTTTGGTATTAGGACACACATAATGAACTCATGTGACCAAACCTTTTTTATATATTCACTTGACATGATCTTGATAAACCTATAAGTGTTCAATGGTCTCTATATATTTTTCACTCAATTATTCTAATTGATGTAATTAATTTTCATAATATTCATTATCTTTTATAATATATTTGAAAGAAACATGCAAGGGAGGTATTTAAAGTTAAATTTTTAAAAATATGATTTTGTACCATAAACTGAATAATAATGTGTAGTTAAGTGTACACACACTAGTGTGGTATGCCAATAAAGCATACACCATTTTTTGGTGTCAATCTATATTGTATCATTCAACTATTTTTCCAAGTATTTTGATAATATTTTTATTTTTTTCTTGTGTCTATACATTAATCTATGGGTAAAATGGTGTATAAAAGGTATGTTTGATCTTGTATTTTCTACAAAAAACTTTCATTCTTTTATTTTAAATGATGATCCATTATCAGTAATAATAATTGAACGTATGCTAAAATAGGAAATAATGTTGATCATCAAAAACTTGCATATTCCATCCCATATGGTAAACTCTATTGGATTCACCTCTATCCATTTTGTATAATATTAATTGTGATTATAAATTTGTGTCCACATGTGAACACGAGGTTTATTTCCCCAATTATATCAAATCCCCATAAAGAGAAAGGCCATGGTGATATAATCGGTTGTAGCTCATGAGATGGTGGATCGTTTAATTACCATATTTTTGGCATTGTAAACATAATTTTTAATGATAAATACATTATTATTTCAAGGTTGGCCAATGATAATCTTGGTTTAATAATTTTTGGGACATGACCTTGCCACTAAAATGTTCACTACACTCACTATCATGTATATCTAATAGGGTGATTTGGGATTCCTCTTTTCTTAAACATGTAAGTAATTTCCTATCAAAAACTCATTTGAATAAATCATTTTGTATAATAACATAAATTCCTCTCATTTTAATTTGCATTTATCATTCCATGTAATGTGTTTTGGTATGTAATCCCTATATAGGAAAGTATATATGTCATTGTACCATCCATATTTGTAGGGTTTCAAGTAAAAGAAAAAATTACTAAGACATCTATTTTATTTGAAGAAATGGAAGGATTTCATAATTTTTGTATGGTAAAGTTTATGCAATTCTTACTAATATCAAAAATAATTAATGACACAACACTAACCATTGCATGTGCATGACATTTATCTTTTCATGGAATATTATCAATATATAATGTATCAAATGTTTATTTTAGTTTATCCACCATTTATTTATATTTAATTGAATGATCTTATTTAGTTTGGTAATGATTGGTAACTAGATTAAAAATGAATTGAGATTCATCATAGACTTAAAGGTTCTTAATGTGAAGCTTTTGTGCTATGATAATCTGATTATTAAGGCCTCATACCCTAATATATTATTTTATCAGTAAAAATCTAATTTCTAAAAGAATGGCATGTATTAAACCTTGGGGGTGAAAATATGATACCTACACTTGTTCTTGTCCCACATCTAGATCCATTAAAAAAAAATATCTATGGATTTGAAAATACATTATATGTCTTAAATTCATCATGGAAAGTTTCAATAATTGGAAAAGGATTGGGTAATGGAGCCTTAGATAATTGATCAACTACAACTTCACATTTTTTTTTTGAGATACAGGCTTGAGATCAAAAAATTTAAGTTGAATCACCCATTAATGTACCTTTTTAGGTGGATTTTGTTCATGATAAAATTTAATGGATCTTATTTAATTATAATATTGACCTCATTGTTGAGAAAGTAATGCCATAATTTTTGTGTAATAAATACCAATACCAGACATTTTTTTTCAATTTTTTTTTACAATCATAATATGCCAATTGATTACTAATGTAATAGATTAAATATTCTTTGTGATCTCATCATATTATGTTAATAGGGCCTCAAGGGCCTCATGAGTGGATGCGATATCAATGAGTAATGGTCTATTTGGTATAGGAGGCATGAACACTGGTGGGTTTGTTAAATATACTTTTATTTTATCATAGTTTTGTTGAAAAATGTCATCCCATATGAATTTTGTGTATTTTTTTAGAAAATTCATGAAAGGAATTATTTTTTCAACCAACTAAGCAATGAAACATTGAATGCCCTAAATTATATCTTGTAAACATTGTAACTAATTTATATTAGTTGGTAGTGGCATCTCAAAAATAGATTTTAATTTTTCTAGATCAACCTTGATACCGTACTAAGAAATAATGTACGCAAGGATATTTTTGGAATATACTCTAAAACCACATTTTTTTGGATTTAACCTCACAATGAAATTTCTCAAGAATTCAAATATTTGTCATAGATCAATAACATAGTCTTGGTGATGTTTGGATTTGGAAAGTAAATCATTGACATAATCCTCTATGGTTTTATGAATAAAAATCATGAAAAATTGTGTCATTTCTCATTGATATATTTCTCTAACATTTTTTGGTCTGAAACTCAAGACAATATAACAAAATGTGCCTTAGGGAATAACAAATGCTATCTTTATTGGTTTTCTAGGTTTATTTTTATTTGGTTATATCTAGAATAACCATCCATAAATGAAAATGTTTCATATCCAACTATAGATTTAACAATGATATTGATGTTAGGTAACGAAAAATCATCTTTTGGACAATCTTTTTTTAAGTCACTATAATTAGTGCAAAATATAATGTCACCATTAGACTTAGTAATAGGGACAATGTTATAAACCCAATTGGAATGTGAAATAGCTCTTATGAATCCTACATCTAAGATATTTTGAATCTCATTTTTTACCAGTAATGCCATTTTAAGATGCATTTTACAAATATTCTTTTTAATAAGTTTTGCATCTAAATATAATAATATATTGTGCATTTCCATTCATGGGTCAATCCCATGGATATCTAAGTAAACCTAAGAAAATAAATTTGGGAAATCATGTAGGACTTGTCGATAGTTTTTTCTTCATCTTATTCCATCATTGTAGCAAGTAGTACTAGTTGAGGATTTTCATCTATTACATAATTATATTGTAATTTTTATTCATTTAACAAATTGGACTATTTTGTGATAAATAGTGTAGTAGGAATAATATTAGATGGATAATGTTGGACATTGGTATAATACTTCTCACCTAAGTAAGCATGAGCAGAGGTTGCATAAGGAAACTATTCTTAGGATAGAAAGAAGGGAGATCCTCATATTCCCTAAAGTACTCTAGTAATGAATCATCATTTGAGTACTCATCTAATGTCAAAATTTATGATGAATTATTTCCATCAATCAAATGAGGGTTTACCAATTTGAGAGCTATGGTATAAGTAGGTACATGCATATGATATGATTTGGCTCTTACAATACAAGGCTTATTGTAAGTATTTTTTTATGACTTACAAGATTTTATGAAAATACTAGGCCTTATCAAATTGTATTATTAGTTTTAATAAAGAAGGGTTGTGTTATACCTTTCTCACTTTTAACAAATATCTAGAACCAAATTCATGGTCATATGACTTTGGTGTAGAAGTATTTATTTGCTAGACCATCACATAATGTTTGAAGGGATCAATATCCATTGTACATGTGTAAATAAATTCATAATAGTTGGATTTTAGGCATGCATGTAAACTAGAGGGGATATTATACATTCATGTATCCAAGGTCATCTCAAAAGTATGTTATAATTTAAATAATTTGTCATAACCTCGCATAAAATAGGTAATGTACATGGTCCCATAATAATATTCAATATTATTTGGCCTAATACTTGGCATCAAATGTTATTAAATACATTTATTATCATCTTTTAAGATTCCAATTCTTTAGCCCCACTGATGAGTAAGGAAAGAAAATATACGTTATACATATTTAGGCTTGAACCATTATTCAAAACTTATCTCTTATATATTTTATTGCACATATATACTTAAATTCATAATGGTAAGTAAAAATTTATAAGATGTTAAAATGGTAAATATTCTTGTTAAAAGGATATATTATGCTCATTCCATTTGATAGAGCTTAACACTGAGGCCACATATGATGGGTCCACATTACTTGGTAGTTTGGTCATGCATAGTGCATCCAAAAGAACATCCTTGTAATGGGAAGAATGGTGTAGTAAGTCTAATAATCAATTTTTGTTAGTAACATCATTAAATTAAGTTATAGTATGGTATGGATAACATGGTTGTTTCATGCACTTCCTTTGGTGCTTTGTGGTGATAGATAGGAGTTCATTGTAATCATTATAACCATAAGAGGTATGCAAGGATGCATTTGATTTGAAGTGATTAGATTTGGGAACCCTTAGATATTTTATTGATTTCATCATGCGTGCAACATAAAAAGTAAAAATTATTATTATATACTCAAAAATTAAATAACTAATAGATGTTTCCAAATTAAACATGGTTCTTTGTATAAAAATAAAATTTTAATTTATAAATTTTTACATAGCTTGAAAAAATAGAAAATAATTTTCTTAGGAAAAATAAAAAACCCTAAGACATCTAGGGTTTTGAGACAAATGGTCAATTCACCAAATGTTTAACCCTAATTTTAGATGTTTGAGGTCATCTAGGGTTAACAATATAAAAATGAATAAGAACAAGGCTAATAAATAGATCTATAGCAGACCAATTGATTTTCAAACTTAGATAAATAATATTATGAACTTATAATACTAACATATGCAAAAAAAAAGAAATTAAAACTATTGATTGATATTGAAATAAAATTAAAATATGATTACTTAGCTGGTTTAGTGTGTGCATGTAGATATAGGATGAAATATTCTAGAAGTGGACTATATCAAAATCCTAGAATAGTCATTGTTGAGATTTTTGTCCCAAAAATCTCATTACATCTAATAGCTTAAGGGAGGACCCCTTTGTTTTTTTAGGAAAAACACTTAAGCCCCCAAAAAACACATCTTTCCTTTTTTCCTTGCAGAATACAAAACTCTAGATGCAATTTTCACTTGTGAAAATTACTTTAAGGGTTTTAGGTCCTTTAAAAAACCTAAATTCCCTTTTAATGGAAAATAGATCCTGTCATGCACTTTGGGCATTTACACAATGTGAAAAATGCACTTTAGGCTCTAAATCCCACAAAACACCAACACCTAAGAAACCAGTAGAATCTAGAACTCACCATGCACTTTGCACATTTTCACAACATATAAAATGCATGGTGGGCTCTTGATCCCATCATGCACCCAATAGAATTAGTAACTCGGTGTGAACTTTGCACATTTTCACAATGTACAAAGTGAACAATGGGATATGGATCCCACAAAGCTTATAACCCCCAACTTCCATGGGAACTTCTAGGTGCTTTCAGTACATCCTACCTCCATAAGTACTTCTAGGTGCTTCCATCACCTCCAATTTCCATGGGAGCTTCTAGGTGCTTCCAACACCTCCAACCTCCATGGGAGATACGAGGTGCTTCTATCACATCTAACCTCCATGGAAGCTTCCAAGTGCTTCTATCACCTCCAACCTCCATGATAACTTCTAGTTTCTTATAGCACCTCAAACCTTCGTGGGAGCTTATAGGTACTTTTAGCACCTCCAACCTCTATGAGAGATTCTAGGTGCTTCTAGCACCTCCAACCTTTGTAGGAGCTTCTAGGTGTTTTTAGCACCTCTAATCTCCATGAGAAATTTTAGGTGCTTCCAACACCTTCCAGTTTCATAAAAATCACAAGTGCAATTTTCACTTTCCATTTTGATAAATATGAATTATTGAAAAGTGCAAAATCATGAAGTGTGAATTGCACGATTCATTTTGTCAAAAGTGATAAAGACTTAAAAGGTTGTAAAAGTATCACACATTTTTTACAAGTTGGGTTTTTTTCATGGAAAAATAACTTGGAATTATTTTCAAATTTATCTTTTATTTTAAAGGAATAGTTTTATTTTGGGTGCCTCTTTTTGCATGAAGAAGTTATTTTTAGCCACTTCTAGATGAAGAAGCCTTGCATAGAGATCTAATTTTTCCAACCACACCTTACCACACCATGCTACACCAAAATCATGCCCAACTCATTCACACAATTTTATATCCATTCCACAAGTTTAGAAATTCCATAAATATAAGAACTCACCTCTTTTACATGAGGGTTTTAGATTTACATGATCTCCTTTAATTGGGCATTCAAGTTTTGTCAACTACATCTCATCTTGGAGATATTTTGTATAAAAATGGGTAGAACCCATGGCCCAATTTATCCTTTTCATGCTATTTATATATATTACATTTCAAATGTATTTACTAGAATTTTTAACCTTTGGAGAGAAATAAAGTTAAAGATTTGCCTTTCTTATCTTGAGAGATCTTTATGTGTGTGCAAGTTATTTGATTATTTGTGAAATATTTGTCTGTTTGTTTCAATTTCAATTAAGTCATCTATGGTATTTTACCCTCTTTAAAATATTATTTTAAATAAATATCTTTTTCCCTTTTCTAAAAAATAGCTAAAATACCTCTGATTTATATGTGTATGAGTCTATGCTGAAACAAATTCAACCTACTTTCTGCTCTATTGTGTTTATCAAGCAAGAAATAAGACCCAATATAACATATTTGTGAAATCACCATATTTTCATTTTTCTACAAATTTCAATTCTCCAAACCCTTTTCCCCATCAAAACCCTAGTTTAGGATCAAAAAACACTATAGAGTGAGATTTTCATAAAATTGATATTTTTATCAGTTTGCATCAATTTTAGTGAAAGGAAGCTGGCCTTCTCTAGAGATTAACCTTGAAATCACCAAGGCTCCATGGCTTTGGAGGTTTTTCCATTGTATCATTAGGCACTTGTCTAACAAGTTACAAAATCAAGACAAGTGAAATCATATGTGATAACAATTTTTGGCATGCCTAATGGCACCCAAACCCATAATCCATTGAACGATTTTGGTGTGTTCTTCAATGCATCTTATCATTAAGGGTAGTGTATACAACAACATGGTGAATTTAAAGATAAAATCTACTATTTTAATAATTCCAAGATCTAAATTATTATTAAAGATCAAGATTTAGGTGGTATTCTTAGTTTTTTCCATTATTTTGAATTAATCTAATCACTTGGTGTCTCTGTAGCTATGTGCTTATTATTAAAAAGGTAGACCTAATTTTTAATTATTTGAATAATCTATTATGTCACATGTAAAATATTCCTTTCCCCCTTATACTTTTCAAAATGTATTTTAATGCCTTCATTCCATCCATATCAAACTAAAAATGTTATTGATTTTATCCCAAATAGCCCTGTCACAGCAGGATATCTTCATTTTCATAATAATGGCCTCCCTCCCACCATAGTTAAACCTTCATGGGAACCTATTCACACCTATTACCAGATTCAATAAGGATATATGTATTATTACCCTCCTAGTTAGCCACAAAAGAGCATCAATGATATACAGCTTAATTTCCAAAGACAACTGATGGAGATTAAAAGATAGGAGTATAGTAGGCAATAAGAACTTGTTTATCAAGCTTACACATAGAAATAGGAGGTGATGGGAAAATGTAGATATGAATAAGAGTTAATAGATAGGTATATCATAACTAAGGAGGAATAAATGCATAATTTACTTGCATAGATGAAAGAAATTGAATCATAGCCAATAACCTCCACTCCTCCCTTTCCTAACTTCAAGAAAGACAAATTATCTACGCTTTTAAGTAAATCCCCTAATTTTAAGGTCTAAACTTTTAGATTCCTTCCTTCCTTAAAAGGGATTTCCCCCATTATTCCTTAAAAACCTCAACCATAGTTATGGTAGCCTTCTTTGACCATGCATCCCAACTTCACAATGCCCAACCTTGTAAAGTCCCCTTCCTCTACACTAGTTGAACCTCTTGCCCTCCCACCATCTCCTTTTTAAAAGGAGGAAAAATTGTATGGAAGTCAAGTGAATACCATTTATATGAGGAGGAGGATATTTCAAGTGAG
This sequence comes from Torreya grandis, assembly GCA_037957365.1. NCBI lineage: Eukaryota > Viridiplantae > Streptophyta > Pinopsida > Cupressales > Taxaceae > Torreya > Torreya grandis. The sequence goes on from JARHVA010006640.1 coordinate 797,776, forward strand.
TGTGATGAGGAAATCATCATTATCAACCCTCTTTATGCAACTAAATTAGAAATTTTAGAGCTGTTGCAAGAAGATGAATAAAATCACCCTATACAGTAGGGTAGTGTACAAGAGTGAGATGATGAGGTAATATATTATATACATTATCTTCCATTCAGTATGGAAGAAGGTGATGTTGATCATGAAGCTATAATGAGGCCTCTCATGCAGAAGAGCGAAGAGCAGCTAGAGGAAGATTTCTTTTAGGATGAACTAGAGGAAAAAATTTCAAGCATTGGCATTAAATCAACATATATCAAAGGTAAAACCATGAGTATTAATAAAATAAAGAGGAAGTAGATGTGTTTCTAACTCAATCATTTGGGTAGGTGCATCTTAATCAACTAGGTGACGAAGAAGAAAAATGCATAAAGAAGGGAAATTTTGATTACTCAAACTTTGTCTTGATAACAGGGTGCCCTATCAGGTACCTATCTTAGTTGGAATCCAAAAAATAAAAACCATTACTTGTTGTGCTTAAATAAGATCACAAAATTAAGCATAAAAAATAACAAGAGCAATGTGCCTATCCATTCCAAGATAGTTTTATTTTTAACAAATCAAATTGGGAAAGTAAGTTTATTTATGTTCTTATAATTGGAGAAGTATATCATCAATTTGTTGAATATTCACTCCATATTTGGTTGGTTTCCCTTAAGAATGTAAAGCATATTATATTAGTAATAAAGGGTAGTTATTTTGTATAGATAGTCAATGGATTTATTTAGATAGCCTTTTCATTGGTTAGTTTAAGATATGTTAGTTGTTATTTTTCTAATAAGTTATTATGCATAGGTCAGACTTATTAGGATTTGTTTCCTTAGGTTGTGTTATTTTTCCCTATTTTACTTGTCTATTTTTCCTATTTTGTTCATGTTTAGGCATATCCCATTTTTTTCTTCTCTAGGTTAGAGTTTGTTAGAATAAAGTTAACTCTGTGCCCAATGTCTTAAAAGGCTACTAGAATGAAAATTATTAGCATGCAATCATCCCACAAAGGTCACCAAAAATGTTGATCTTTTTGTCCCAAAAATATCATTACATCTAAAAACCTAAGGGACACTGTCTTTATTTTTTAGGAAAAACCCTTAATCCCCCCCCCAAAAAAAAACCCATCTTTCATTTTTTCCTTGCATAATGTAGAATGTTTGATGCAATTTTCACTTGTGCAAATTGCTTCATGGGTTTTGAGTCCCACAAAACACCCAAATTCCCTTTCACTAGAAACTAGAACCTAATGTGCACTTTATATGTTTGTAAAACATAAAAAATGCACTTCAAGCTCTATATCCCATTAAATACCAACACCTAAAAAACTATAAAAACCCAAAACTCACCATGTACTTTGCACATTTTCAAAACATGAAAAATGCATGGTAGGCTATGGATCCCACCATGCACCCATCTGGAAAAATCTAGAATTCAACATGCACTTTGCACATTTTCATAATGTGCAAAGTGCATGATGGGATATGGATCCTACCAAACCTATAATTCCCCACTTTTATGGTAAATCTTAAGTTCTTCCATCACCTCTAACCTCCATAAGAACTTTTAGGTGCTTATAGCACCTCCAACCTCTGTGGGAACTTCTAGGTGCTTCCATCACATCTAACCTCCATGAGAGCTTCTAGGTGCTTCTAGCACCTCCAACCTCCATGAGAGATTCCAGGTTCTTCCATCACTTACAACCTCTATTAGATATTCTATGTTCTTGTAGCACCTCTAACCTTTGTGGGAGCTTCCAGGTGCTTTTATCACCTCTAACCTCCGTGGGAACTTCTAGGTGCTTCCAGTACCTCCAACCTTCATGGTAGCTTCTAGGTGTTTCCATCACATCCAACCTTTGTGGGAACTTCCAGGTGATTCTCACACCTTGTAGTTCTATGGGAACTTTTAGGAGCTTCTAGCACATTTTACTTTCACAAAAAACACAAGTGCAAATCACACTTTCTATTTTGATAAATATGAATTATTTAAAAGTGCAAAATCATGAAGTGTGAATTACATGGTTCATTTTTCCAAAAGTGATAAAGACTTAAAAAGTTATAAAACTCTCACACATATTTTTTAAGTTGGGGTTTTTCCATAGAAAAGTAACTTAGAATTATTTTCAAAGTTATCTTTTATTTTAAAGGACCAGTTCTATTTTGGGTGCCTTTTTTTGCATGAAAAATTTGTTTTCAACCACTTCTAGATAAAGAAGCCTTGCATAGAGATCCAACACTTTCATCCATGCCTTACCATGCCATGTTATACCAAAAATCATTCCCAGCTCATGCATGCCATTTTCCATCCATTCCACAAGTTCAAAAATGCCAAAAATAGAAGAACTCACCTCTTTTGCATGAGGATTTTAGATTTGTATGATCTCCTTCAATTGGGTGTTCAAGTCTTGTCAACCACATCTCATCTTGGAGATATTTTTTATAAAAATTGTTAGACCCCATGGCCTAATTTATCTTTTTGCTTCTAGTTATATTTTTTTCATTTTGAATGTATTTACTACAAGTTGTAACCTTTGGAGAGAAATAAAGTTGAAGATTTACCTTTCTTATCTTGAGAGATCTCTTTGTGTGTGCAAGTTATTTGATTATTTATGGAATATTTTTCTCTTTGTTTCACTTCCAATAAATTCATCTATGGTGTTTTACCCTTTTAAAAATATTTTTTGAAATAAAGATCTTTTTCTCTTTTCTGAAAAATAACTAAAATACTACCTTTGATTTCTATGTGTATGAGTTTGTGTTGAAACAAATTTAATATACTTTCTACTCTATTATGTTTATCAACCAAATAATAACAACCACTATAAAATATTTGGTTCAATCATCATATTTTAAATTTTATGCAAAGTTCAATTCTTCAAACCCTTTTCCCCATCAAAACCTTAGTTTAGGATCAAAAATCACTAAAGAGTGAGATTTACACAAAACCGATATTTTATCAGTTTGCATCAGATTTAGTGAAAGGATGTTAGACTTTTTCAGAGATTAACCTCAAAATTGCCAAGGTATCATAGCTTTGGAGGTTTTTCCATTGTATCATTAGGCACTTGCACAACAAGATACAATATTAAGACAGGTGTAATCCTATGTGATAATAGTCATCATTTTCTATAGTTTTACAATCTATAGCCTCTGACACTTATGTTGGATCTAGATAATTATATTGAAGCTAGTGTCTAATTTGGGTATATGTGTCTAGTAAAAAATAGTGATTATATATAGATATGACCACTATGAGCCTTTTTGGTTTTCTATCACCTTTATTCTAAAGTATACAAATTTGTGCATAGGGTGTCTCTCTTCATCAAATGATCAAACCCTAGCTTCCTCACCCTTGGAGTGACTATGGAAAAAATGGATTAGTAGGCACACTATGATGAGATAGCCTAAGGAAACTTATGTCAATGGGTGATACCTACATAGATAATACTTTGAAGATGTCCTTTGACTTATGTAGCTACCCCTACATGTTTTCTTGTGTGTCTATAAGGATGCAATGTGTGATAATTAAGTTCATAAAGTGACTTGGATTATAACTTGGAAAATATGGATCATGGGGTGATAATTAAATACTTTAGACCTATGGGGATACTACTCTTATGAATTATATGAAAATAGGGATGAATAGGGTAGGTTTATTCACTTGAATGCTTGATTGAGTGCTCTTTATAAGTTGTCTTATGATTTCTTGGTATTTAGTAGGTGAGGAATGAATGAGGGTCTGTTATATATATATATATATATATATATATATATATATATATATATATATATATATATATATATATATATATATATATATATATATATATATATAACAGACCCTCATTCATTCCTCACCTACTAAATACCAAGAAATCATAAGACAACTTATAAAGAGCACTCAATCAAGCATTCAAGTGAATAAACCTACCCTATTCATCCCTATTTTCATATAATTCATAAGAGTAGTATCCCCATAGGTCTAAAGTATTTAATTATCACCCCATATATATATATATATATATATATATATATCATAATAAATCACTTAGTTTGACCTACATTTCATTTATAAATTGGATGAATTTTAGGCACTAGACACTTAGTTGCAAAAAGGACACATGCATTGATGTAGGTGTTTGATTAGGAAGCTATAGAATAGGTACATGTCCAAAAATGGAAGAGAAGGATAATTATAAGGTTTTTATATTTTTTCATAGTAAAATAGGCCTAGTCATCAAAATAATAGTGGTTGGACTAAGAGATAAATAATAAGGCACAAATACATAGTGAACATGAACCTTTAGGTAGTGGGAAGGTCTTAAAACTAAAGGGTACAACCATAATAGTTATTTACCAAGTATACAAGGATAAGGTGATATATAATTCAAATTTATTGTCTACAATAATATAAAGGAATCATGGTAGATATTATATGTGTATTTTTATTGATTTGAACACATAATAAGTCTTTTCATTTTCATGACTTGATATTACAAGTGAATAATTTTGCATTCGATTCTCTTCCTTGTTCTTAGATGTCATGAATAGCCTCATATACTAAATAAATAGCTTGTTATGGGATTAAGTACCTATAGCTTGAGTATTTTATGTATTAAGTGTTTTGAGAAAAAAATATGTTATTTTATCCAATTTAGGGTATGGTGTTAATGTTACCTCACAATAATCCTAAAATATTTTCCAAGATAAATCAATGCAAATAGAGAATTTAATTCAATATATGTATATTATCATAATCAATTTCATAGTAAAATCAAGTACACAAATAGTATTAAATGAATGCATGTTTAGGGCATAAATAAGTAAAAATATAAAACAACTCAATCTAGAGGATGATTAAATTAAAATATAAAACCACAAAATAACTATGAACTCATACCAAAAATTCAATAAGAACTCCAAATTAAGAAAAAAATGAAATCAACTCATATTAATTCTAATTCATTTTATTTAAGAATAATAAATGTATAATTAAACACCACTAATATTAAGTAAAATTCATTTTTCTTATATCTTAAGAGAACATAAAATCAAGTACTATTAATAATTATGCTAATGAGATATAGATATGATACCCAATAAAAATGAAATAAGAAATATTGATATCATTCAAAATATGTACCCATACCAATTTGATATAAATGATTAAATAAATTCCAAAATGGTTTGAAATAATTTAGATATGGCCTAATCTAATCTTAAAAATGACCAATACATTCCCAAAATGGACTAACCCAAAGCCTTATTAAATGCGAACATATTACCTAAAATCAATGCAAGAAGAATGTCTAATACATTACAAAGTGATTACCTAAATTTATATTTAGTCTAGAGTTTCCAATGAGATGTGGAAGGGTTGGTTAAGTAGGTTGGTTGTGTTGAGACCCACCTAGGTTCAAATTTCATAGGATGTTTATAGGTTAGATGTGGCTGTTTGAGTTGACTTAGTAGTTTCAATGCTTAGTGGTGGCCTTTTGTGTTGATTTAATGGTTAACAGGGACTGGGCCTCCTAATTGTGCCCTAAATCTAGTTTGTAACTCCAGTCAAAATAAATTTGGGTAGGGGTCAAGTCAACCATGATATCTATCAATAAAATTATGTAGTCGAGGGTCAATATAATCCACAAAACCCACAAAATTTATTAATATGATATATATGTTTCTTCTTTACAAAATCCAAAAAAATCCTATAGTAACAAATAATTTTCTAAAGGAGTGAGTTTTATCACTTCTAAAGAGTAAGTAATGGTTAAAATGAAATTAAAATGCTCTAGACAACTTATGATGTGATAACTACTTTATTACTATCAAGGAATGGATTAGATTTGTTTCTTAAACAAATAGCCATTTGAAATTTGTTTTCATGAATCATAGATCATAAGATAAATATATAAAAAAAATATCCATATCATTCATTTAAAGAAAACAAACATCACTAATAACAAACATAATTCATACACTGTGACTTTACCTAGGACTTATGGGGCACAATGCTTAACAACTTTGGCATTGAATGGGTTTGCAATTCTGACCTTAAAGAAGTAATTCTTAGTTGGAACTCAACCTTCACACATCCCTGGATTAAGTAATTATGGAAGCAAGCTCTGCCATGCTTGAGCTAGACTTTATGGAAAGAGCAAAATCACAAAATTTTTAGGGACACTGCTAGAAATGCTGCTTAGGTGTTTAACTCCTTTGCTAGGACCATCTTGGAAAGTGTTACAACAGCTCATATTAGTGTTGTAGAGAAACCCCTATCTGAATTTGAAAGTCAAATTGCAGCCAAATGGAAGGTTTTAAACCTTATCCCTGGGCATGATAATTCCAAAATTCTTCAGAGACTTCATACTAAATGGATACCACCTAAGCCCAATTGGATGAAACTCAATTTTGATGGGGCATCCAAGTTGAGTGGTAAAGCAAGTGGAGGAGGAATAATAAGAAATGAAAAAGGAGGTATGTTTGCTATCTATGCTAGTGGCATGGGTTGCTAGAGCAATAACTATGCTAAAGCTATGGCCTTACTTTGGGGATTAAAGTTAGCTATATCCGTAGGAATTAGAAATTTGAATATTTAGGGAGATTCTAAGTTGGTCATAGATGCTATTAATAAAGCATTTAACATTGGTATCCATCTAAAAGACATCATTATAGACATCTAATTTCTTTTACAAAAGTTTTCTGAAGTTGAGATTACCCACACCTACAGAGAAGGTAACAGGGTCACTGATGCTTGTGCCAACCTTGGTTAGAAATTCTTAGGATGGAGGGTATGGCGAAAAGGGGATCATATACCCCCAAACATTAGAGAGATCATTCAGAAGGAGATGACAGAGCATGAATGATGCACTTTGATGATGAAGATAGCTTTCAAAGGCGATCCACGTGGAGAAGGCCATTACAGATCATGGAAAATGATAATCTTAGTACTTCCTTGATTGTCATGATTAATTCCTTGTATCATGAGGTGGAGGTGTGAGAGTCACATCATGAAAACCAAGGGGGAATTATTTTCAAGCATGAAAGTAGACGTCACTATGGTGGGCCATTTTGTAAAATGAGCCTTCACATCTGCATCCAGTGCAAACGAAACTGAGGGCTCATTACTTATTCAAAGCTCAAGGCGGTAATTGGGGTATGAAGAGCCAAAAATTACAAAAATTTTGGAGGACATTGGTGGGAAATAGACTTCTCGAGTTTTTGAGGTCACTGAGGAGCAGGGTGCTAATTCTAGGGGAACTGCTGATAATAAGGAGAAGATGCATGTAGAAGAAGCTAGTGAGGGTTTGGAGAATGAGAATGACTGGGAAATAGATATTAGGGCCTTGAAGGTCTGCATTCAAAAGCTATAAAAGGTCTTTGCCAAATGCCTTCAAAATAACATTCTACTGAATATGACTATGTTGGAAGCAGTGGGTAATCTAGGGTATGCTGATAATGTAGACAATGAGAATCTTAAGGATCTTGTTAATTATATAGTTATGTAGTTTCATCCTTTTTGACTCTAGTCTTTCTAGTGTTTTGTTTTTCTTCTAACTTTTTTTCTTGGCTATGTTGTTGGTTCGGTGCTGGCATCTTTTGTTTGCCAGCATTCCTGTCTTTTTTGACTATATAGGGTTTGGCCCCCTAGTTTGCCACCTTAATTAATCAAAAACAAACATAATTCAATTAATTATTTTTAAAGGGATAATCAAAATATTTTAAACACCTAAAAATGAGTAGTACTATCATTTATGTTCTACAATTTCAAATTTATTTATTTCATAGATTTATTCTAAAAATAACATTAGATATCCATGTACTTTGGAAAATAATTCATTCAAAAAATATAAATATCTCTTTATATGTCCCTCAATGCCATAACATAAAATACCTAATTCAATCTTACATTTTATTTAAAAGTGATATGACATTAAATTTAAATGAATCAAGACATTTTTCATAACATTTTAAATGATCTTTATAATGTCTTATAGTGGCAAGAAATAGAGTTAGATGAATTCAACACTCAATATATCTAGATTTCTTACATATCTCATCTCAATCATTCCATATTAAATATAAAATATAAATGAAATTTGAGGAGAATCCCATGTCAAGCCTATTAAATATGATATAATTTAAATATTTATAATTCTACTGGAATAATTTTCCTAGTACTCTTTAATAAAAATTTAGAGCCTAGGTAAGTATTTGAAAAAAAATTAACCAAATTTTGGTGCTTAATACAATGGGAAAACATTCAGACGTTAGTCCAGAGTAAAAATTAAAGACAACAAAATTTAGAGCCTAATTTTTAGAAATAATAAAATCAAATCAAAGCATATCTAGAGGAAATTTGAGTTCAAATTTTGAATTATCTTAATTTAGATCATGATATAATCTATCTATCAAACCATAGTAATACAATTTAAAAAAGAAAAACGAAACACTATAAACTCATAACCAAATTATGATCAAAATTATAAGTTGTATAAGATAATAAAAAATCATGGCAATGGTAAGCCTAACATATTTCCAATGTAAATCAATAAAAATAGATAATTCAATTCAATAAATGCATTTTATCTCAATCAAATTTATAGAAAAAGTGACTTCACAAATGGTATCAAATGAATGAATGTTGAGGGCCCAAATGAGTGAAAAAATTGAACCCTATCAATATAGAGCAATGAAATAATAAAATAAATACAAACTTGGACCCATATTAAAATCAAATTTTAAAATTAAAAAATTTAAAATCAAGCCATGTTAATGCCAATCCAATATAATCTAGAATTTGATATGCAAAATAAAATTACAATAATTCTAATACCAATGCATTTTATTCCACATTAATAAAAAAAATTAATTAAATTCATGTTAATATTTATTTAATAAAGGAATTAGTTGTATTAATTATAAATGGAGAGTTATGGATAAAAGGACATTAAAATTCTCTACAAAACTTGTGAAGTGACATGGTTTACAAGTCTTAAGAAATGGGTCAGTGCTGATTCTTAAGTAACAAACAATAATATCTAGTAATTTAATAATTATTGAAAGGATGAAAAATTTTAAGATAAATTTAAGGATAAAGAATTCAAAATTATTTATTTCATAAAAAAAGTTACATTCCCAACAGACATAATTCATTAAATTAAAATTTTACATAGATAAATACAACATTTTAAACACCTACATCATATATTGTTTCTCAAATTCATACTAAATAACTCTCTTCTCAACTAAATAATTCACTCAAAAAAGATAAAACTCCATCCACATGTTCATGAAATCCATAACTCAAAAGGCTTAATCTAACCTCATGTTTCCTTCAAACTATCCATAGAATTGAAGGTGATTAATTCATGACATTTTTAGACAACATTTTTAATCATCTTCACAGTGTCCTATGATGGAATGAAATAAAATTAGATGAAAAAAACAATAATATATTAAAAATGACATTAAAATTATAAAAATACCTAAATTTTAAAGAATAATCTTTTATTAAACAAATACAAATTTAGATTCCATGTATAGGAATAAAATCTCACATGTTTTTCATAAATTTGCATAGAATGCATACTCTTATAAAAATTCAGATAGAGATATATCACTAAAGGCATAAATTTAATTATTGTAAAAATAAATTAATAATATAATTGAAGTAAAATGCATCATCTCAAACATTAATAATGTTCCAAAAATAACTTTAGACTAACATACTCATTATCACATTAAAGGAAATGTATAGATATAAAAAAGATAAATGAAAGTTTGGAAGTGGTGGCAAGAGTTGCATATGAAAATTCATGTCTTCTAGTAGCTAGTACAGATTAGAACTAAGTTGGATGGTTTGTGACAAAACACTTTCATAGAAATATATATATATATATATATATATATATATATATATATATATATGTATATATATATATATGTGTATATATATATATATGTGTATATATATATATATGTATATATATATATATATATATGTATATGTATATATATATATATATATGTATATATATATATTATATATACATATATATATATATATATATATATACATATACATATACATATATATACATATATATATATATACATATATATGTATATATATATATGTATATGTATATATGTATATATATGTATATATATATATGTATATGTATATATATATGTATATGTATATATATATGTATATATATATATATATATGTATATATATATATATATATATATATATATATATATATATATATATATATGTATATATATATATATGTATATATATATATATATATATATATATATAACAATTCACCATTATCTAATGTGTGCAAGACATACAACAATGGATTAATTTAAAGTCCTAAAAAAATGTTAGAACCCTAAACTTTGACATGACAACTAAAATGATTCAGCCCATATTTGAAAGAAAAATGAAAGATGCAAAAAAACACATGGATAATAATTGATTGGGAAGTGGAACTATGAACCAAATTAGGTTGGTTACCTTTATATATCTTTGATTCCTTTTAAAATATATCACTTGATGTGAGAATATTTTGATTACACATAAATTATTTTATGAATGATTTAAAATTATAATTTTAGTAAAGAAGAATTAAAAAATTACAAAAAATATTGATACTTAGAATAATAAATCACATATATAAACCAAATTCAATTGTTTATTTATAATTGGCCTTCACTTTGTATGGTATCACAAACATATTTTTCTCAAACATCACCTTGAAATAAAAAAGTGTCAAGTATTACTCACCTTCAATAAGGTTTTATGTGAAATCATTCCATGATACACAATATGTGACATTTTTACATCTAATCCATATAATAAAAATGTGTCAAAATTTGAAGTAAACTGTAAAAAATAAAAAATGAACATGAATTTTGCAGATATGGTGACTCTTGAAAGAATTTTATGTTTACAAAAAATTCCATAACATATGATTCTTTGAGCAATAAAACATATGACTAGTGATTGCAATGAGTAACCACATTTGATCAAATACTTTACTATAATATGATCTATGCTCTATTTTTATAGAGATAAAATTTAAAAAATCATCCATTTTAAAAATACAATTCAATGTCCTTTCATTTGTCATAAATATAAAAAATGTTACATTTCAAGGTGAGAGACAAAATCAAAAAATTATATGGAATAAAATATGATGTGATAGTTGGACAAGGTACATGAAATGTTTGAAAAAATGATGTAAAGATGCGTGGTCTAATGGAATACACTGATTATAGGGTATGGACAAAATGGATTTCATGAAAAATCATTAGAGAATTTAAAGCCTATAAAACTGGTATGTGTAAATCCAAACTCTATAACTTACATCACCATCCTCCTATCCTATATAAAAATGCGAGCTTTATAATGGGGTTTGAACATTCATCAAAGCATATTTGAAATTAGGAATTGTTTATATGTTTTAGTTTCAAGTATGAAAAATGTGGAAACATACACAAGGCATGTTAATTGTTTTTTAAAATGTCTAAAATAAATGTGATTTAATAGACTAAAATGATTCCAAAATAAGAAAAATGCATTTTTTGAAAATACATTGGAAAATTTTAAGCAAATGTAACCGGTAGGTGAAAAAAAAATTTACAACATTTTCCATCATCCACCTTGTAAGTTACAAAATGTGAGCATTAAAATAATGGATAGGCATCCATAAAAGCATAATTTAAATTATATTTTTGTTAAATTTTGTAGTTAAAAGTTATCTGGTGTAAATTTATGAAAAAGGTGGAAGCATATGCAAGGCACATGAACTATTTCCAAAAAAACCATTGATGGCCTAAAGCTAGTATAAGTTCCATGAAATACTATAAGTGTGTATGAAATAATAATCATTATTGAAAAAATATTGATAAATGGTAATAGAAAGAAATATTTATTTATGTTCATGGAAATTAATTTAAATATATAATTATAATTATAGAAAAATCTAAATTTATGTATGGTATTTTTTCTTCTGATTATTAAACCCATTTGGATTACTAAGCTCCAAATTTAATCATGTCCCAAATAGTAGTACTGATGAGATAAATGGATCAATTAGATGGTGATTACATAATGAATACCATATATAGGTCATTCCATAATGTAATCATCATCCCCCCAAATGTGTATAATGTCATT
>JARHVA010006640.1:815000-864836 GCA_037957365.1 Torreya grandis
GAAGGAAAGTGTGATTGTAGCAAATTAGGATTAATAAGAGAAGAAAAAATAACATAATGTATATAAAGGGATAAAGGTCATACAATGTGATAAAAAAACATGTAATACACCTCCTTTATATCTTTCCTTGATTATTTATGATACACTAGTTCATAATTGCATGGTTGACGGTGGGGAAGTAACACATTAATGCCAAAATAGATTGTAGTTAAGTCAGGTTTGAGCTATGAACCAAAAACTAAGGGTGTTTTTAAACTTGATGGGTCTCTAACTAAGACAATGTATTTAATCAATAATCTAAAATTAACACTTCATGCATGCCCAAATATGACTATTCAGCAAGATGTGGTGGTAGTGGTGGATCTTCTTCCTTATTTTCCTATGTTTATCACATGACTTCACACAAAGATAGGTGGGTATTTCATCTTATTTTAATATCTCATGTTTATAACAAGGTATGTAAAAAATTTTATAATTCATTTATATCTTATTTCTCATTTTCATCTATAACCATATATGCATAGTATTGTTAATACTAATTGTGTCATCTTATATGAAGTATAACAAACTAGTCAAGATGAAGAAAAATCATCTCTTGATGGTGTAACTATTTTTTTTATTGATGAATGGGATACTAATATAAATGATAATGATCCATAAAATATTATAGAGTAAAAAGGACATGGATTTTACTAGTTTGCATGAGGATGGTGCACAAATTCTAGCTCTATGCAAAGAAGGTGAGCTAAATAATGGCTTATGACAACTCTATTTTTATGGATCACAGAATAAGAATGGTATATGGGAAGCTATGATGATAATTTAACCCTCAAAACAAAGGTAATTTGATGATATGAATTTTTAGTTTGCATACTATAAAAATGTGGCAAACTATGAGGCTTTAGTTCATGGTTGCAATGGGCTAAAAAGATGAGAGCTAACCTCTTACAGGCATTTGGAGATAGTGAGCTTGTAGTACATCAAATAATATGGATTAATTTATGTAAAAATACATTTTTAAAATAATATAAACATATGGTATGGGATATTCTATAATATTTTGATGTATTTGACATACAAACAGTGCCTAGAGATAACAATAAGCATGTGGATAGGTTAGCTATAGATGAAGCACAATTTGACATTCTAGCTAATGTAAAGAAGAATAAAACTAATACATACATAAATAATATGGAAATAACATCTATTATTGATAATAATTTTAATTGGAAACTCTTTAAATATGATGATCAATTTGTTCGTTTCCTACAAGAAGATGTTGAATCCTCTTCTAGATATTAATCAAATCATTTGCAGCAATATGGTGATCAAATAGTTCAGCTCAAGTCCAAAAATTTACCCAAGGTTTTGTCACATTTGAGAATATTTTCAGTATGGATGATGATGTAAATTATGTTTATATCAAAGAAGAACATTATGTAATCATCGACATAATCAATGGAAAAGCTCTCAAACTCAGTAAAGTATGATCTCAATCTCAAAAATATTCCTTTGTTGATTTATATAGAGATTTTTCTGATGTGTTTGCATGGGATTATAGTGATTTAAATGTCTTTTATCCTAGTTTTTATCAACACACCATTGAATTAGAATAAGATACAAAACCGGTGAGGAAAAAACAAAGGCCAATTAACCCAAAGTTGGAACCTTTGATGAGAACAAAGATTCACAAGTTTATTGAATCAACTATCATATTTCCCATAAAGCATTAAAAATGGATGGCTAATATTGTTCTTGTGAAGAATAATAATGGATAAATCAGATTATGTGTGAATGTCCATGATTTTAATAAGACCTCACTCAAGGACCATTATATATTGCTATTAATGGAACAAATACTATAGTTAGCGGCTAGTTCAGAAATGTTTTTATTGCTAGATGGTTATAGTGGATATAACCAAATAATTTTCAAGGAAGAGGATCAATTAAAAATAGCCTTCAACACCAAGTGGGGAACCTTTTCATATATAAAAATTCCATTTGGGTTATCCAATGTAGGAGCAACATTCCAAAGAGCCATGGATATGGCCTTTCAAGATTTGATCAATAGGTTTGTTCTTGTATATTTGGATGATGTTAGAATTTTTTCAAATCATGCAAGTGATAAAATTCTTAATCTTAGAGATGTATTTGAGAGATATATGCAATATGAGGTATCACTTAACCTAAATAAGTGTGTGTTTTCAGTGTATGAAGGTAAACTTCTTAGTCATGTTGTCTCTAATCATGTTTTAAGTATTGATATAGAAAAAAATAGATTATATTCCTTCATTATCCTTGCCTAAGCATAATAAATATTTAAAAAGTTTCTTTGACAAGATTAAATTTATAATAAGGTATATATCTAATTTTTCAAGTTTATCAAAGCCTCTTATATATATTCTCAAGAAAAATCAGAATTTTACTTGGACCAAGGAAGGTATGAATTTTTTTGAAGAGATAAATCAAACCATTGATAATTCTCCCACTCTCATCAATCATAATTTTTCAAAGGATTTTGTGTTGTATAAATATGTTAATGTTGATGAAATTTCAAGAATATTGACACAACAAAATTCACAATATTTGGAGCATCCAATAACATTATTTATCCAAGATTGAAAGAGTATGAAACAAGGTACACATTTTTTGAGAGGCATGTGCTTTCCATAATTATGTCTCAAAATTTTTATGCCCTTGTTATCTAACAACAAGATCCATGTGATGGTTGTTCATCCTAACATTAAAGATTTCTTTTCAAATAAGGACATAAGTGAAAAGAGAAAATGATGGATAACAAGGGTCATGGAATATTATGTGGAAATAAAGATAACCAAGATAATTAAATTCAAAGGGTTGTGTGAAAATTTCTCTCAAGACTTATAGGAAATCAAAGAGGTAGTTTTGGTCTTGAATGATGAAGATATTGTAGACAACCATACACCTTAAAAATATAGTTTCAAAGTATGGTAAAGTACCTTCAAAGTGGTATGTGTTTAATAATTTGACCCCCTAGTTAGATAATTCAACCCCCTATATATTAAAACTTCCTATAGTGTCTTTCTAGGTCATAAATGGTCATCTAGTCATGTTTTAGGTCACTTAATGTGTTTTACATCTTGGTCATTTGTGTTATTCTCTTAACATTCATCTATGTCACCTTTTTGGTCATTATAGGTGACTTGTATGGTTTACTACCAAAGAAAATGTGTGTCAAGTGAATATCCAATGTACAAGGTGTCAATTTAGTGTTAGATGGTAGTTTGGAAACTAAAAATTATAGGTTCAACATGGATTCAAGAAGATAATAATAGTTTCAGGTAATTAAAGGCAATTGTACACCCTAAAATGTACACTTGGCATGTGTGAAGGCTCAAGAGTGTCATTTTAGATACCCATAGTCCATTTATAAGCTTTAGAATCTTTAACAAGTTCAAATTTGTCAAAATTGGTCTATATTCTTCATCGCTATCCTTGATAAGCTCAAACAAGTCAACTGATTTACTCTCAGTATGAACAAGAGGGATAGAGATTAAGAAAATGCATTTGTTGGTTGTTATTATTCCATTTTTACTCCTTTTCCATCGAAATTCTTTTTATTTTGGTGTAATATTCTCTATGAACCATCACTAAGAAGTTTGGTGACTCTAAACAACTTACACATCCCTAATAGCTTCAGGTTTCTCATTTGTTTATTTTGGTCCATATCAACCAAGTAGAGAACATGGTTTTGTATAGAATGAATACTCATTCCATGATGTTTCCAAATGGTTTTAAATGTGTGAGGTCAATTATATTATCAAAAACATCTCATTATGCTAGTAATGAATATCATTGAGGTCTAAAAATAGGGTTTCCATAGTTACAGAATTCATAGCTTTGTAAGTGGACTAGGTTCAATGCTAATATGTTGTTCTCACTTCTTAAATAGCATGGATTATCTATTTTTTCCCATTGAAGGACATATAAGTTTATTGAGATGGATAATTAGGATAATTAGCAAGGACTAGTCATAACTCCAAGCACACAATCACCTATAGTCTTATGTAGGTGTGTACAAAGGACTGTAAGGTTACTCAAAACCCAATAAATAGGTTATACAAATTTCCAAGACTTAAATGGAGATTATCAAGTCTATTAAAGGTTATTAATGTATAATTTGTAGACATTTCATAAAATTTAGTCAACCAAAGTTGGAAAATTTGCTCAGTGGGAACAATTACCTTAACTTCTCTAAATAAGGTTTTGTTCATATAATGTGCCATCTCATAGTGAAGTGTCATGAGTTCTAGAAAAGCCTGATGGTGTATCTATTGTAGCATAGATATAAATTCTACATATCAACATGATAATATGTGTATTTGATCAAGATAATATAATTTAAAGGAAATATCAATTCAAGAAAGTTTTTACTGAATAAATTCAATAGACTATAGTCCCATTTTAGTCTACATGAACATGTAACTTTTAGTGACCTTTGGTCTATTAAGGATAATTATGTGAGAACATGATATAAAAGGATGATATGGGTTCACCCCATGTATGTAATGGCATAATATACCTATTGGAAATAAAGGGGTAAAGACAAACATGCATATGATCACCTACAGGAAACTCATGATAGTGCATTGAGTCAAATGAGCTTGGAATAATAGTGATAATGTAGGATAGAGAATGATGCATGATTCCAAGGAATAGAATAAATTAATTTATTTTTGAGATATATATAATGGATTTATAGTGTTTAAAATAAAATTCTCAAACCTAAATGGTCACCTACAGGGACTCTTGGTAACACTTACACTTTATTTCATATGTAGACTTACCTAAGTCCATCAGATAAAGCAGATTTGGCTAGGGATCAAAAACATGAAATGAATGAATATTTTTAATAACTTTAAGAATTTTTATGTCACTTTCCATGTGTCTCTTAGACATAAAATTCATATACAATAATCCTTTAAATTCTTCCAAGTTTCCACCTATAGGTGACATAGTCAACACAGTCACAGACTAGCTTGGCTAATGGAGGTGCAAGTTGGTTTGGTATGTAGTGATACAATATGGATGGGCACATTGGATACATAATAATAAAAATAATATCATATTAATTTATATTCTACATATTAATGATAATTATGAACAAATACTCTTCCAACCTCAGTTTATGATCAACCAAAATCCTACATAGTAGATACACCTAGTGAGCCAGTTTTGAGAAACTTGAAGGTTTGACGGATTTTTAAGAATGATAAATTTTGTGTAGATCATAAATATGACTCAATATATACCTCAAAATACCCACTTTTTTTAAGTTAATAGGGTATATTTCCACTATTTTATCTTAGATAGAAGGCACTCCAGAGGTAATCCAATTTGCAAGTTTGTTATTTGAAGAGTAAAATGGATAGAGGGGATATTATTTAGTGACTATGGAATGTTTTATAAGATTGGAATAAAGGTTAATAGATATATGAAATGACTTAAAATCATTATAAACCCTTAAGAGGGTCAAACACATAGAAAGTATAATTAGGCCTAAAACTAGGCCTAAGCTAGATAGGTGCTTAAACTCATCCATAAGGCCATGAGAAATATCCAAGACATTTTATGACATTTATGAGAGATTCAAGGACTATTTGGAAACACTATTTTATAGGATATGATATATAAGTGGTTAATTTGACATAAAACTATCTCAGACCTATCCATAATGCATGAGAGAGCTTGAGAGGCCAACTTTAAGTGCTCATATCTGTATGGACTAGCTGCATGGTGCTCAAGGGTATAGGAATAGTTTAATGGGGTAATTCACTTGTTTTTAATATAATTTTTTTTGGAGTTAGACATATATTTTTTATGAATCATCTTTAAGAGTCAAAAAGACCAAAAACCCTCTCAAAACACTAGTTTGGACCTGATGGAGAAGATATAGAGAGTGATGCATTCAAAAGGGTTAATATGGTCATAAAAGTGCCTTAGACATGTCTTTAACTCTCTCAATTCCCTTGACATCCACTTTTTTTTTACTTGTATTTCTATAGACAAGTCTAATACTATGTTTCTTATAAGATTTGATGTGTTCAATAGGTATATAGGAGAAGGGAAAAGTGAAGCTCATTGTGGGACATCTTCAGAGACTTGTTAAAACTTATAAAACTCAATTATCACCATGGTTGTTAATTAAAGCCTCTATGATACACTTTTCATTACAGACAATCTAAATGAGATAGTGAGAAGATGAAGTGACTCCCTAATGAGATTGTCTTCAACGTGACTAGGAATATTTTGAAGTATACCTAATGGATTAGAAACTAACGAGGTTATAAAAAAGTGTCCTACATCCTCTACAATTCATCTCAATGAGAAACTACAAGCCACTTAGGTGACAAGTGTGAGGACAGACCTAGAGGACTAGTGATGAATAACTGTAGGCAGTGAATGACAAGTGACAAGGATGAATGCATAAGTTAGAGAGGCATAGATGACCTAAAATGACCTCATTTACACATTATCATGATAGATAATATGTTTCAAGGATTCTTATGGAATTTTTAGAAAATTAAGTGAAACCCTCCCCATCAAGAAGGCAAAGAAAAATAATGAAGAGTTTTATGTCAAGTTGAGGGAGGTGTTTTATTTTAGATTGACACGTGTTCATGATAGATTCCTAAATTTTTTTTCATTTCATTCCATTACATTGTAACTATTTATCATAGTTTTACACTTGGTCTTGTGATCCTTCATCTTCACTTCTTTTGTCTCTTCTCCTATGTCTATATATTCAAGCCTTTTTGGCTTTATAATGGATCCACAATTGGTATGATGAATTCCTAATAATTTTGACACCTCATTTACCCTTGAATATTTTTTTTTTAAATTGATTCATTCTCTACAATCTCTTGCCTAAATGTGTTAATTGGTTTGTATGGTTGACAAGTGATGAACATTCTCTATTTATTTCATTTATGCTCTTGAATGTCTATGTGAGTGACATCTATTCTAAAAGGTTTCATAAAGTGTATTATTTTTAAGTGTGTCTTTTTTATCAAAGGTTCTTGGTTTGATAGAACATGTTAAGGATAAAGATAGCTAATTTTTACTAGTCTATGCAGGATAGTGCAAATAATTCATATTCACTAAAAGCATGGTAGAAATGAGTGAGTGTGAGATTGAAAGAAATTAATATTAACTAGAGTGTTCTTTAGGCTTACAAAGCATTCATATTACTTTAATACATTAAAATAAACCATTAAACATGATAACACATACAAAGAATAACATAATAAATATGATAGGTAATCATAACCATAAAGTCTATATTGATCTCAACAAAGGGGTCATCAACTTCTTCATACAAGCATACATATTTATATTCATTAAAGTTCCTAACTATTCATATTATTCTTCATAAATTGGTGCAAAAATTAGGATAATTTTCATATTTTATCCTTTCACAAGGTGAGAGGATAAGACAAAATACATATAAATGATAATTTCATATATAACACATGAATATTCAAAGAATATCATGCATAACTTTTCTTATCTAGGTTTTTTTATCCCAACACTTTCCCAGACTTACAATATTTTCTCATCTCGAGACAACACCATAGGTTTATATGATTGAGCACTAAGGGAAGAATTTGAAAATTTGAGTAGACTAGAAAGAGTCATATTAATCGCTCAAGGTGGCATTTCTGGTTTTCACCTATTACATACTACTTAACCACCCTTTTGGGTTTTCAACTAAGCAACATAATAACCTACCACCCTTTCAAGTTTTCAATATGCTAGTGTAACTAGGTGGCCTCCCTTTATGGGTTTTCAACCATCTTATCCCTGATTGTCTCACTAGTCATCCTAATACAAAAAAATTGGTCAAAATTTTACAAAACTTTCCCAAAATTTGTGCATTCAATATTACTCAACTAGAAAGAGGTAGTGTTTCTAAGGAAGAAGTTTGGCTAGTAGGATCCTTGGCCTCTATCTAAAAAATTGTGTACTTTGCAAGCTCTTGATCAATTTTTGATGGTGGCATGTACACAAGAACTTTGAGCATCGAGGTCATCTTAGTACATAATATAGCTAGGTCAGTCTTGATTGCATCCAAATCAAGCATTACTTCTTAGACCATACAGATCAAGATGCACACTAGTACATAACACCTAATGAGTTCCTTTAGGTCCACGTTCTGAGTGGTACTTAGGTATGCCTTTATATTACTGACCTTTAATTAAATCTCTATGCTCAATTTCTCTAAGTTTTCTACATGTCTTTTTGCCTATTCTCCCACAAATACACTATATTATAGGTCTTATTGCTAGCTGATAAGTTGGTTGTGCACATTATCCCTATAATTAAATGATTATTAGAGAGCAAGTTTAGTTTCATCGATTAATGCAGTTAAGGTGTGTATGGTTATGTGATCTATGGTAGTTATGGTGAAGTATGAACTAGAACTAATCATGGAATTATTTGGTTGATACTTCTAATCAAGAATATTGCATGAAATTTGATGTGCTTAGAGGGTTTCAATGTCAATCATACTTTTATAGTCCTCTAGTAGAGTAATCAAAGTCATGGTTTCATTCTTCAAATTATATCCCAAGTTATCGAGTGCACAAAGTTTCTATGTTATACACTAGTCATTTATAAGTAACATAGCCAAGGTCATTAACTTAATATGATCTAACATGACTTGTTATCCTATGACTTGAAAGTGCAAGGCTAGGCAAGTGTCTTCAATTATCTTTAGTGCTTTGTGCATGTAAGCCCTAAGTTGCACATTCTCAACCTTTGCTTGGTCTTACTCTTTCTTTAAGGAGGTCACCTTTTATGTGATAAAATCTTAAAATGCTATAAAACCCTCCAATTATTTCTTCAAAAGTAGGAAAAAGACATCCAAATAGGCCTCCTATCTAACTAGAAGAGTGGCCAATGTGTTTGTCATTGTTACAAGATCCTAGCATGGCATGGTGGTTATAGGGAGGGAAAAGGTAGTGCACTGTGCTATGAATGAGGGAACATCCTAGATCCATACACCTCCTAGTGGAAGATATGGAAATTGAGTTTATTTTCTTCATGGTTGGTATTTGTTATTGTGTTATGGCCTTTACTATCAGCTTAACTTATTGTGTAGCATCCTCAACCATCTTATGCTAGGTCTCTGCTACGCCCCTAACCTATCACATGTATGAGGATAGTATTATCCAACTTGTGGCTTACTTATCCCTCTTTAAAATTATATTACATTTATCTATGCTTTCTTTAGATTAGTAGGTCAGCCTATGGAGTAACCATGGCCTAGTTAGACTATATATAGGAGGTAGTGGGTAATCATTTATCATCATATTACAAATTCTACTCTTATTGAAGCTTGTGGAGGTTGTCCCCTCGAAGTGGCTTATATATTATCATATATTTGGATATATTTCAGTCATATTTGGATATAATTCTACTGTTATACTTAATTCTTGAAGTAATTTCATTACAAGTGGTATCAGAACTGCGATTTGGGCAATCTTGTGGGCGAAACACTAAACTTTTAAATTTTGACATATATAAAAAATGGTTGAAAATTTCTCTAAAAATGTTTAACTAGGGGTGTGAAATAATAAAATTAAGCATCCATTAAAATTTTGGCTCATTTGGATCTTTTTTTCAAAAAATTTCGCTATTTTAGGGTTTTTCATAAAATTGCTCTATAGTGCGTGATTCAAAGAATTTTTCTGAGTTGTTTACATTTTTGGAAAGATTATAAAAATTTGGCTATGGTTTGTTCTTTGTATATTTTTATTGGAGGTTGAAATAATTCTAAAATCACTTGGTCAAAGTTGGGTCAAAAGTGTCAATAAGGGTCGACATCGTAAAACCCTTTTATGATAGGTCCACAAACTTGGGACCAAGGAAAGGGTGCTGAAACTCTAGGTAAAACTCCTAACAAGGATGAGATGGAGTCAGAAAGGGGATGTAATAGACCCTTTATACTAGGGTTTTCTGACATAGATCACAAAGTGAGCCAGCTTGACTATAGTGTGCAAGGCATTCAGAGTGAGGTGCAAGACATACAATCTAATATGCAATCCATACAAGATAGTTTGGGAGATATCATGATAGCTTTGAACATTAATTAGTTAAATCATCAATCTAACTCTATTTCAAGAACCCACTAGAGTGGTTCTCCTAACCAGTCTACTTCAAATCCAACTCCATGGCCACAGTGAAACCTATTACCAAAGGTGGATATGCACAAATTTGATGGAAAAGATCCACTCAATTGGCTCAACCAAATGGAGAGTTTTTTTGACCTACATCAGATTCCAAGTGGATAGAAGGTTACCATGGCATCCTTGTATCTTCAACCTGATCAATTCATTTGGTATCGATGGTTGTGTGCTCAAAAGAAAAAGATGACTCTCAATGTCACCTGGTCAATTTTTACAGAGGAGCTACAATTACACTATGGCAATAGTGTGACAAAGAATTACTTTAGCCAACTGGCAAAATTGTGACAAACTAGCTTTGTCAAGGATTATATTTATCATTTTTAGAACCTATCCTTACATGTGGAGATAATTTTTGAAGCAAACTTGAATGACCTATTTTTGGGTGGACTCAAGGACCACATTCAACATGAGGTACACATGTTTAATCCACTTAATATTTTTGAATCTATTATCTTAGCACGTAGAGCCGAGGAAAAATTCATAGCCAACAAGAAGCAACCATTCACTCACTTCAAAGATCGTAGCACATCGTCACCAACATTTCCTCCACCTACTAGATTGACCCCTCGGCAAATTGAAGAGAAGCATATAAAAGGATTATGTTTTGGTTGTGATAGCAAGTGGAGTAAAGGACATAGATGTGCTGAGAAGAAGTTATTCTACATTGAGGGATCAAATGAAGATGAAGAAGCAGATGATGCCTCCAATGATGATGAGGAGGATACAGAGGAGGTACTTGAAGATTCCCAACCTACAATCTCTTGTCATGCACTTGCAGGTATTAGCACTCCACAAACTCTTAAGGTGGTGGGTTTCCTCAAGAAACAGAAGCTGATAGTGTTGACTAATTTAGGGAGCACACATAACTTTATAAACCATAAGTTGGCCACTTGATTGAACTATTTCATCTACCCGACACCAAAATTTTAGGTCATGATTGCAGATGGTGGCACAATTAATTGTTTAGGCAAATGCCATAGTATTAAGCTTACTATGGGTGGGTACAATCTTGACTCTCCTATGTTTGCTATTCCCATGGGTAACACGGACATTGTTTTGGGAGTCCAATGGCTCACAACCTTAGGTACCATTGAGATGAACTTCTAAGAACTATTCATGCACTTTCATTCTGAAGGTAAGAAAATTGAACTACATGGATTACATGTAAAATCTCCATAATTAGTTAGTTCACATCAGATGACCAAGATGCTAAAAAAGGGGGTAGAGGGAATTATTGCATGATTATGCTCCATAGAAGTTCAACCCACACAGGTATCTACACATCCTGATCTACAAATAATTCTTGAAGACCACTAATCTATTTTTGGGTCCATGCCAAAAGGACTACCACCAAAAAGAGAACATGATCATGCCATTCAACTAATTCCAGGTATTCAACCACCAAATATCAGACCATATAGATATCCATATGCACAAAAGAGTGAAATTGAAAAGATGGTCCATGAGATGCTGGAGGCAGGGATCATCAAGCATAGCCAAAGTGCATATTCATCACCAGTGGTCATGGTGCAGAAGAAGGATGACACATGGAGGATGTGCCCAGATTATAGGGAACTCAACAAGTACACAATCAAAGATAAGTTTCCTATTCCAGTAATTGATGATTTACTTGATGAGTTACATGGTGTTAATTATTTCACAAAATTGGATCTTCACTCGGGGTACCATCAAATTAGAATCAAGGATGAAGATGTTCATAAAACTACTTTTAGAACACATGAGGGCCATTATGAGTTTTTGGTAATGCCCTTTGGTCTTAAAAATGCACCATCTACTTTTTAGAGCTTGATGAACACTATTTTTAGGCCTTTTTTAAGGAATTTTGTGCTAGTTTTCTTTGATGACATATTGATTTATAGCTAGACATGGGAAGCACATCTGCAACATGTGAAACAGGTGTTGATAGTTTTGGAGAAGCACCAACTTTATGCTAAGCCATCTAAATGTGTTTTTGGAGTATAGGAGGTAGAGTACCTCGGTCACATTTTTTCCCATGAAGGGGTCAAGATTGCTCCCTAGAAGATCAAAGCAATAATGGAATGGCCCATGCCAAAAAATCTCAAAAACCTTCGAGGGTTTCTTAGACTAACAGGTTACTATAGAAGATTTGTGAAAGGTTATGGCAGCATAGCAGCTCCACTCACTGCATTGCTAAAGAAGGATGCTTTCCATTGGAATGATGATGCCACCAAAGCATTTGAGAAACTAAAAGTAGCTATGTGCACCACTCCAATTTTGGCTACTCCAGACTTCTCACAAACATTCACTATTTAATGTGATGCTTCTGGGTCTAGATTGGGGGTAGTACTAATGCAGGAAGGAAGACCCATTGCATTTAAAAGTCATCAATTCAAAGGTAAGAATCTATAAAAACCTATCTATGAGAAAGAAATGATGGCTATTCTTCATGCAGTTAAACAATGGAGGCCTTATTTGATGGGTAGACACTTTAAGGTGAAAACAAATCATGATAGTCTCAAATACTTTTTGGAGCAAAGATTATCATCTGAGGAACAACAAAAATGGGTAACCAAAATGTTGGGTTATGATTTTGAAATCATCTACAAGAAGGGTAAAGATAATGTAGTAACAGATGCACTATCTAGATGGGATGCATCCACAGAAGCATTACTTTGTGCAATGTCCATATTGCAAGCAGATTGGGTGGATGAAGCTAGGCTAGAATGGGAGCAAGACAAGGATACACAAGTTCTAATTTAGAATCTCTAGCAAGGTAATTTATCCTCTGAAAATTTTGAATGGAAAGGTAATGTCCTATGGTATAAGGGTAAGTTATACTTGTGCAAAAATTCAGAGCTTAAGCATAAGATTCTTGCAGAGTTGCATGCATCTCCACTTGGGGGACACTCAAGGTTCTTGAAAACTTATCATAGAATTAAGAAATAATTATTTTGGGAAGGACTCAAGGGATATGTACAAAAGTTTGTGGAAGAATGCTTGATATGCCAACAGAATAAAGGTGAAACAATTAAGACCCCAGGTTTGTTACAACCATTAGCAATTCTTAGTCAAAGGTGGGAGGAGGTTTCCATCGATTTCATCACTAGGTTGCCTTGTTCTGAAGGTAAGAATGTTATTTTGGTCATTGTGGATAGTCTTACAAAATATGCCCATTTTTGTGCTCTCTCACACCCATTTTCAGCAAGTATAGTCGTGACTATTTTTATGGAAGTAGTTCTCAAATTACATGGAACCCCAAAAATAATTGTAAGTGATTGTGATCCTATTTTCACTAGTAATTTCTGGACTGAACTATTTTCTTGTTTGGGTACTCAGCTAGCTCATAGCTCATCTTACCACCCCCAATCTAATGGACAAACTGAAGTGGTTAACAAATGTTTAGAGGGGTATCTATGTTGTTTTGTATCAAATAAACAAGAACATTGGGTTAAATGGCTACCACTTGTAGAATGGTGGTATAACACATCTTTCCATACCTCTTCTAAAATGTGCACACCAAGGTTCGAGATGTGGATGAGCACATTCAACATCAACAAGAAGTTTTGGCTAGTTTGAGAGAGAATTTGGCCTTGGCACAAAATAGGATGAAGTAACAAGCATATCAACACCGGAATGAGAGAAATTTTGAGGTGGGTGATTGGGTATTTGTTCATTTTTAGCCTTACAAGTAGATGTCCTTAAAGCAATAGAAAAAGGACAACAAACTTGCTACAAAGTATTATGGCCCTTATCAGGTTCTACAAAAAATTGGAAGTGTGGCTTACAAGCTCAAGTTACCTCATTCATCTCACATACACCCAATATTTCATGTTTCTTATTTGAATAAGGTCATTGGACAAAAATTTCTGCCCAGACAAAGCTCCCAGCACTAGATGAAGAAGGATGAGTCATTTTAGAACCAGAGAAGATCCTCCAAACATGTACTAAGAGGTTGAGAACTAGAGAGATTAAGAAATATTTGATCAAGTGGAGAAACCAAAGCAGTGAAGATGTAACTTGGTAAGGTGAAGAATTTCTGCAACAACATCCAGAGTTGTTCAACATTGAAGACAATGTTGGTTTGAAGGGGAAGGGCATGCTATGCCCCTAACCTATCACATGTATGAGGATAGTATTAGCTGACTTGTGGCTTACTTATCCCTCTTTGACATTATATTACATTTATCTATGTTTTCTTTAGATTAGTAGGTTGGCCTATGGAGTAACCATGGCCTAGTTAGACTATATATAGGAGGTAGTGGGTAATCATTTATCATCATATTGTGAATTCTACTCTTATTGAAGCTTGTGAAGGCTGCCCCCTTGAAGTGGCTTATATATTATCATATATTTGGATATATTTCAATCATATTTGGAGATAATTATACTGTTATACTTAATTCTTGAAGTAATTTCATTATAGTCTCTTCCTCTTATTTCTTGTTCCTGGCTTCTTCCCTCTTCCTTTTTGCTCCTCTTCTTCTTGTTTCTTCTTCTTTTATTATTCATGTCTTCTTTTTTCCTCTTACTCTTTCTTGGTCTTCTCTTCCTCTTCCTTTTTATCTTCAACTTCCTCCATTTCTTTCTTATTTCTCTCATATTCTTTTTCTTTCTACTCCTTTTCTCATTCTTCCTTTGTTCCTCTTCTTCTTTCTTCTTCTATTCTTGCTCCTACACAACTTGGGTATACCCTTAGGATTTTACTTATGTCTATGCTTTCTATTATGAAAGGGATTCATCATGTTCCTCCTTATTCTTGGCTACTTCCTCTATGTATTGTTGTACCAGGTTTGTTGTATCTTGTTGCTCTATTTATTCTTCTTGTTTTCCTTATTTCTCCTCTTACACTTGTTGTTGTGTGATGGTTGCTTCTTGGGCTTATTGGGCCATATATTAAGCCTTTTACATGTCTACCTCTACATCCTTATCCTTTTTGGAGGCCTCTATTATTTATCTTTTTATGTTTCCTACTGGTGTTGTGCTTCTTCTTTCTTTCTCTTCTTTTCTTCCTTCTTACACCTGCATTTGGCTATGTGAGTGGATTATTCTCTTACAACCTATTGTTATTAAATTTTGATCTAATCAGGTGCAATTTATTTAATTTGATATGATTAAGGTGATGGTAGGGAGTCCTCTAGTTATAATTAGAAACTCAAAACCTATTGTTTATTTCTATCGATGGTGATTAGCCAATGTCATAGTGATGGTGCAGAAGATTCAGGAGCCAATTGTGTTTCCTACATAGTGGTTGGCCTACTAAATGTGAATTCCTATAGGGTAAGGGATAATTTGTTCTCCTATCTCATTTATGACCTACGCATAAGTTTTTCTAGTAGACTCTATGATCGGGGTATGAAGATGACATCAAGTGTAAATGTTGGAGTAGTTGATGGATGGAAGAAGTCTAATCTACACAAAAGTTTTTCCTCCTCTTCTTTGACTATATCAACAATGATGGAGGGTAGATAGGATGGAAGTTACACATATAGTTCAAGTGGAACGTACTTTTAGATTTTCACTAGGCACACTACCTTATAGAAAAAGAACTCTTTTTATTTCTCATTCTCGTAATAGTCTCTAGCCATGTCTACCAACATGACTTAGTAGACTTCCTATGAACTACTTCCCATCTCTATGAGATCATAGGAACCAACTATTTGTGGCACATTTGGGTCATCCTTCTATGTTATTATTTTTTTTATTTTTCACTTAGGAGGAGGAGACATCAAATGAAGGTCTGTATTATGTTTCCCCTATTGTTATTTTGAACTATATGTTGGATCTGATGCTTACACTGAAGGAAAATATGCACCTAGTGGTATCAATTTTAAAGGTGTTACTCACCTAACTATGTGTTATTTTTATCTAGACACCTCAACCTTCACTATATCAATCATTATGAAAAATGGAAGGATTTGAAAGGTGAGCATGGTAGTTCATGAATTATGATGAAGATTCCCTTAGGTAATAATGTGATAGTGGCATGTTGTCCTAAATATTAAATTAAATATGGTGGGACTCTAGGGTGTGTGGTGATGAGTTCTAGATATTCCTCCCACCAACATTGGAACTTCTCCTCATGTGTAAGGGATACACATTCTTGTATCCATATGATGTTATGGAACTATTGTACCAACCAATAGTTTGTAGGTAGATACACTTCCCCCTTAGGTGATTTTCACTATGTGAAACAAAGGAGAAGGATCATGAACTGATAATAGAAGGTCTACCTTGGAGTGTTGTGGTACTTATTGGTGTTTGTGAGCAATTATTTTTCAAATAATTTGCTCTAATTGAATTGTTAACCTCGGTGGGTCATCTTATGTGTGATGTTCACAATGTCCTTAGGGATTTTTGGTAGACTTAGTTGTCTTCCAAATTTGTTTGGTGATACATTAGATGAAAATACACACAAGTTAGTTTAGAAGTTCATTGATCAAGATCCCTCTATTTTTTTGCACATATAGGTCCTAAAATTCTTATAAGATAAGAGGCATTTTGGTATTGTAGGGTAGTAGGGAGTCTCTGCATTTAGGCATGCCTAATGCTCAAGCCATGGCTTGTGTATTGATGACCAACATCTCATTTGGTCCCAAATAGATATAACTATCATTATATCATCCAAGCAATACTTGAACAATCTCTCCCATGTCACCAAAGGTTGACATTCATAGTATATGATGTATGTCTATGTTCTAGAATCTATGGGGAGATGCGAGGTCAAGTGGTTGCTTAACATCAATAGGGTTAGGTTAGATGATATTTTATTTAAATTTATATAAATATTAAAATGGCTTCTAGTCACTATATTTGGTCTATTGAAGCACCATGTTAACACCCATGGTTTCCTTTTATGATTCAAAGAGGGGTCAAATTAGTCTCATAGTATCCATGGTGGTGTGAGAAGAAATTTTAACTACTTTTGAAAGCTCTATGTAATGGAAATGGTTTAATTCTTGATAGCTACGTCTCTTGAAAATATGCTAAGGATAAAATGTGAACATGGAGTTTGAACTTAGCTTTTATAGATTGTTCCCCTCTTAGCTTCTACATCTAGACCATGCCTAGCTTTCCACTCATATTAAATGAAATGGTAGATGTGGTTAATCAATTTTTGATCTAGCCATTAAAGTAGTTAGTCATTGGCACATGTGAGGAGTTACACTATTATGTCCTTAGGTGTTCTTATGAGGGGTGCAAGATGTTGACTTGCCACCAATTTTTTGACTATCGCATCCATCGACACTTAGATCATATATTTAATTTTGATGGATGACTGTTATTTGAGGGATATCTTACTGATGTGACATTTTGGCATCTTTCCCAGACTAAATATTTTTTGAATACCCTTTAACTATTTTGGTAATATACATGGATCTTCCTATGCATGTCTGACACATGCAATGCTTGGTCTATGTATTTCATAATTTTTGTTTCCAAGATCATGTACAAATAAAAAAATAGAAAACAAACACACAAAAACTTTTAAAATAAAGAAATCCTAATTTATATGGTGCTACTTAGCACCCATTAAGCTTGCGAAATGAGATCAATAGACTATTAGAGGTAGGGATTAAGCCTACAACCATTTACTCACCTTGGCAATATAGTTCCTTATTGATCCATTAAAAATATGATTCCTTGATGCGTTAAGTCATGTATAATGTAAGACCCTTTCCATCTTATTTGTAGTTTACCTAAGAATGCTCTAAATTGGCTATCATACAATAAAATTGACTGATATTTGTTAATTTTTTTATGGCACATGTTCTTATCATGCCATGATTTCTAAATTTGCTTATACACTTAATGTGTCCATGTTACTCTTTTTATGAACTCATCCATCCTATTTATTTCTAGGAGCCTATTAGTAATAGATTCTTGATCTCCTAAATGCATGATAATAATGATATGCATGTTAGGTACTATATACTCCATTAGCATGACTGCTTCTAGACCATACACCAACTAAAATGGTTTAAATCTTATACCCCTTTTATAATTTGTGTAATATGCCCATAAGATCATAGGAATGTGATCTTCTTAGTCATCTCACTTCATATCATATATTTTAATAAGCATTTTCCTGAGTATCTTATTTAAAGCTTTAGCTTGGCCATTCACCTATGAATGATAAGTAGTACTTTTATGATGAGATATAATAAATTATTTAGTAAGGCCTTTATTGTATTGTTGAGGAAGTGCATTTTTCTATCATTGACTAATTTGAATAGACATTCAAACTTAGTAATGATATTTTCATATAAAAACTTTATTACATCCTTTATAATGTAGCTAGGTGTGGTAGAAGCTTCAAACCACTTAGTAAAATAATTTTTCATAGTAATGATGTATCTAGCTTTGTTTTAATTTCTTGGTGGGTTGATTGGTCCTAAAAAATCAATACCCCACTATTGAAATGGTTTCTCTGCTAATAAGGGTTATAAAGGCATCTCATCTTTTTAGAGTGGTTTTCCCATATGTTGGTAGACATCACAATGCTGCACATATATATGTGCATCTTATAACAAATTTGGACACTAAAGTTTTCTATATATAATCTTTATAGTTTTAAACTCTCCTATGAAATGTCCTCCTATGACTCCTTGATGACCTTCCTCTAAGAGTTGAGGGTGTTCATGTTCAAGGACAACCTTGCATAGGACTTCATCCTTTCCCAAGCGATATAGAAGTTCATTAATGATATTGTATATCAATGCTCTAGTCACAAATTTCTTTTTATCCCATTTTTGAAAGTTTGTAATGAAGATTCCTTGCTCAAGGAAGTTGATAATGGCTTCAAAGTTTTCAAGAATCTCAAAGACATGAAAGAGGTGTGTATCAAGTTAATCTTCTTGTAGTTCTTTTAGCTCTTCACCATTTAGAATATGACTAAGATGGTCAGGTCTCACATTTTCTCTATCTAGTTTTACATTTATATGAAATTTAAATTCCTAAAACAACATCAAATAGTGAGATATTCATACTCTTAACATCATTTTGTTGACTAGATACCAAAGGGCTTGATGGTTAGTGAAAAATTCAAATGGTGTTGCCAAAAGATAGTGCCAAATTTTTGAAGTGTAAATACAATGGACAATGCTTACCATTCTGTAGTTGTATAATTTTTCTCTACATCTTACAATTTTTGGCTAGCAAAGTGGATAAGATGATCAAACACACCATATTATGTATGCACAAATAAAACACCAACTATGATGCCTGAAGTATCTACATGTACTTGAAATGGCTTACTCTAGTATGGGAAAACAAGTATGGGTGTAGTGACCAGTCATTATTTTATCTCAATGAAAGATTCTTAACATTCAGATGTTCATACAAACTTAACATTCTTATGCATTAAGGCTTCTAATGGAGATGAAATCACTCCAAAGTCTTTTATAAATTTTTGGTAGTAACCTATGTGCCCGAGAAAGGAGAAAACTTCAATGGAACTAATATGTGGTGGCATACTCAAGATTACTATGATTTTAGCCTAATGTACCAAGATGTCATCACTATAAACATGTCTAATTAAAACACCAAAAGGTGTAAAGGATAAACATTTATTCAAATTTAAAGTGATGGATAGAGCTTGACATTGCTCTAACATCAAATGTAACTTGGATAAATGCTCTTTGAATAGGGATAAAATTACCCAATCATCAAAGTAAAATTCCAAGAAATCATGGATGAAATCTTTGAATGTTGTAACTACTATGTGAAAGAATACTATAGGTAAATTCTTCAAGCCAAATGGTATGTCTTTATATGCAAAATATCCAAACTCTATTTTAAAATTTGTTTTAGGTCGATCATCCTCTATAATCAAAATCTAATGGCATCCATTGAACCATTCCATAAAATAATATACTTTGTGTCCTATTATTATGACCTTAACCATTGGTGTGTCTAGGGATATGTGTGGCCAACTTATGGCTTACACACCTCTTTTATTTGCTTGTTATATTTCTCTATGTTCTTAGATAGGTCAGCCTATGGAATAACCTTAGCTAAGTAGACTATATATAGGAGGTAGTGTTTGGTCTTTAAGCATCATGTGAAGTATTTTGATATTAGTGCATTATTTTGGAGGTTTCCCCCTTGAAGTGGCTTTGATATATTATCTAGTATTTTATTTCGTTGTCAATTATCAATGTGTAATCTATCATTTTGCATAATATAAAATCATTCTATGAAAATATCTAAGTAATTTCATTACAAGTGGTATCAAAGCTTCAATTTAGGCAAGTTTCATGTGGCATTTTTTTTTGGATCTAGTGAGGCGTGGCTTTTGGGAGTAGTGAAAGTGAAAAAACATAACTTGCAATCTAGGAAGAATTAATTTTTTCCATCAGTGTAGTATTACTGGAAACACTTTTTTGAAAAAAAAAAGTATGGAAATTTTTTCCCCATTGCACACTTTCAATCATTAGATTCATATCAATGAGGTGATTACAATGGTGTATTCTATCGATACACTTTTTTGGTACCAAAAATATTACTCTAGTGTGAAAAGGTAATCATTGGATTCATCTTAACAAGTTGATTACAATGGTGCCATTTCCTATTACACTTTTTTTTATGGGTCAAAACCCTCCTAAGGTTGGTTTATGGTAGGTCCTTCAACTTGGGGAAGAAAAGGGGCACTAAAAACTCCTAATACTCCTACCAATGACATGGAATCTGGAACTTCATATTCAATGATTTTTTAGCTTCAAGTGGACATAAAAACTTGGTGAGGCATGCTGACTTTTTTGTAGTCCAAGTTGATATTTCAAGGATGCACAAAGAGATTAATGGACTTTACGGTTAATTAGATCATATCACTACACAATTGGTTACCCTCATATCTTAGTTTTAGCCTAATAATCCTCCACTTCAACATTCAAATACTCCTCTCAACAACTCCCATACTGGTATGAAATTGATGTTGCCAAAAGTAGACATGTGTAAGTTTGATGGTAAGGATCCCTCACTTGGATTAACCAAATTGAGATTTTATTTGAGTTACATCAAACCCCTAGTTCTCAAAGGGTGATGGTGGCATCCTTGTATAAGGTTGAGCAATTCATTTGATATCTTTGGTTTTGTGCTCAAAATAAAAATAATGGTGATCTTGTTACATGGACTATTTTTATTGAGGATTTGACAACTCATTATTAGAATAATGGCTCTGAGAACTATTTTAGCCAATTAGCCAACCTGTGTCAAATAGGACCTGTGAAGGATTATATTCATCAATTTTAGAATCTCTCTATATGGGTGGAGAATATCACTAAGAAAAAATTTGATAGATCTATTTTTGGGTGGCCTCAAATATAGCATCCAATACAAGGTTTGAATGTTTAACCCAATATCTATATTAGAATCTATCCTTAAGGCACACATGATAGAAGAAAAGTAGATGGTCAAAAGGAAACCTTTCACTAATTAAGGAGAAGTGATCCAAAAGGTTGTTTTATGGTTTTGACAATAAATGGAGCAAAGACCATCATTATGTTGAAAAGAACCTATTTTACATTGAAGGTGCCAATGATGATGAAGATGATGCAGAAGTACATGATACAAATGCAAAAGTTTTTGAGGATGAATCTGAAGACTCTCAGTCTACTATTTCGTGCCATGCCCTGTTAGGTATTAGTATTCCCTAAACTCTTAAGGTGATGGGTTTCTTTAAGAAATAGAAGGTCACTATCTTGATTGATTCTAGTAGCACACATAACTTCATCCATAGTAAGTTGGCTACTCGTTTGAACTATTTCATTTATCCTGCTCTAAAATTTCAGGT
Source organism: Torreya grandis (assembly GCA_037957365.1). NCBI lineage: Eukaryota > Viridiplantae > Streptophyta > Pinopsida > Cupressales > Taxaceae > Torreya > Torreya grandis. The sequence continues at coordinate 837,003 of JARHVA010006640.1, forward strand.
TATGATTGTAGATGGTAGTATTGTTAGTTGTTTAGGAAAATTTCATAGTATTAAGTTAGCCATGGGAGACTACTTATTGCATTCTCTTATGTTTTCTATTCTGATGGGTGGAGTTGATATTATTCTAGGAGTCTAGTGGCTTACCAATTTAGACACTATTGAGATGAATTTTTAAGAATTATTCATGCATTTTCATTCTAAAGATATGACATTTGAGCTAAGAGGATTAAAGGCTAAATCTCCCTAACTTGTTGGCTCCCATCAAATGACAAAGATTCTCTATAAGGGTGTTGAGAGATTTATCAATCATTTATTTTCTATGGAAGTATAACCAACTCAACCGTCTCCACCTCTTGATCTACAAAAAAAATGATGCTCATTCTATTATTTTTGGAGACATGCCAAAAGGACTTCCACCTAGCCACATGCATGATCATGTTATCACACTTATTCTTGGTAGTACACTACCCAACATTAGGCCATATAGGTATCCCTATGCCTAAAAATGTGAAATTGAAAAGATGGTACAAGAGATGTTAGATTTAGGAATCATTCACCATAGGCAAAGTGAATAATCAACACCATTTATCATGGTGAGAAAGAAAGATGATTCTTGGAGGATGTGCCCTGACTACATAGAACTCAATAATTACACTCTCGAAGATAAGTTTCCAATTCCTATCATTGATGATTTTATAGATGAGTTGAATGGTGCTCTTTAGTTTACCAAGTTAGATCTATGTTCTGGGTATCATCAAATTAGGATCCATGATGAAGACATACCCAAAACTGCTTTCAAGACTCATAAGGGCCATTATGAGTTTTTGGTTATGCCTTTTGGCCTAACAAATGCACCATCTACTTTTTAGAGTTTGATGAATACTATTTTTAAGCCATTTTTGAGGAAATTTTTTTTGGTATTCTTTGATGATATCCTCATTTATAGTAAAAATTGGGCAGACCATTTGCAACATGTGAAATAGGTACTCTCCATTTTGGAGTAAAATCAATTGTATACTAAGCCTTCCAAATGTACTTTTGGGTCTAGTGAGGTTAAATATTTGGGTCATTTGGTGTCTTATTAAGGAGTGAAAGTAAATCCTAAAAAAATACAAGCAATGGTGGACTGGCCAATTCTTAAGACACTCAAGTAACTTCATGGATTTTTGGGACTTACTAGTTATTACCATAGATTTGTCAAACAATATGGTAGTATTGTAGCTCTAGTTACCTCTTTATTAAAGAAATAATCCTTTCAATGGACTAATATAACTACTCAATCATTTGAATAATTAAAATTGGCTATGTACTACTGCAGTATTGGCCACTCCTGATTTTTATAAGACTTTTGTGGTTGAATACCATGCATCTGGGTATGGTATGGGTGTTGTACTCATGTAAGAAGGTAGACCATTGGCCTTTAAAAGTCATAAAATCAAGGGTAAAAATTATCACAAGCCCATCTATGAGAAGGAAATGATGGCCATTTTTCATGCAGTCAAATAATGGAGACCTTATTTGATGGGTCATCATTTTCAGGTAAAAATTGATCAAGATAGTCTTAATTATTTTTTGGACCAAAGGTTGTCATCTAAATTAAAATAGAAATGGGTAACTAAGATGCTAGGCTATGATTTTAAAATATTCTTAAAAAAAGGCAAGGATAATGTGGTGGCAAATGCACTATCTAAATAATATGAATCAGTTGAGGCATTGCTATGTGCCATAACCATTTTACAGGTAGATTGGCTAGAGGAAGCATGATCATAATGGGAACATGATATTACTTCTCATGATTTGATTCAAAAAAATTAGCATGGTTTAAATGGATTTTAAAAATTCAAATGGAAATTAATGCATTATGGTACAAAAATAGATTGTACCTATGTAAGAATTCTCTTCTTAAACAAAAAAATCCTTCAAGAACTTCATGCAACTTAAATTGGGGGTCATCAAGAGTTTTGAAAATCTATCACAAGATCAATAAAGATTTTTTTTTGGAAGGTCTCAAGGGGATGTCTAGAAATATGTGGCTAAATGTATGATCTATCAATAAAACAAAGGCAAAACCATCAAAACTCTAGGTCTTTTATAGCCTTTATCTATCCCTAGCTAGCATTGGGAAAAGATCTCTATGGATTTCATTACAAGGTTACCAAGATCTAATGGTCAAAATGTTATCATGGTTGTTATAGATCATCTCAGTAAGTATGCTCATTTTTGTTCATTATCCTAGCCATTTTTTGCTAGTATAATAGATTCTACTTTTCTCAATACAGTTCAAAAACTACATGGGACCCCTAAAATCATTGTCAGTGATAGAGATCCCATTTTTACTAGTAATTTTTAGATTAGGTTATTTACATTTTTAGGCACTAAATTGGCTCATATTTCATCCTATCATCCTCAATATAATGGAAAAATTGAGGTAGTCAACAAATGTCTAGAAGGATATCTCTATTGTTTTGTTTTTGATAAATAGGATAAATGGGTTCATTAGTTACCACTTGTTGAATGGTGGTATAATAATTTTGTTCATAGTTATTCTAAAATGTCTCCTTTTGTGGCACTATATAGATACCACCCTCCATCCATCACTTCAACCTTGAAGGTCCATCCTAAGGTTCATGTAGTTGAATAACATATTCACCATCAATAGGAGGTACTTACAAGTTTGCATGAAAATTTAGCTATGGCCCAAAATTACATGAAGCAATAAGTAGATCAACATAGAATTGAAAGGCATTCAAACATTGGTGATTGGGTCTTTGTTAACTTACATAAATATAAACATATGTCATTGAAGCAATAAAAAAAGGATAACAAGTTGTCCCCTAAGTATTATGGGCCTTATCAGATCTTGTAGAAAATTGGCAGTGTGGCCTACAAGTTATATTTCCCTTCATCCACTCGCATACATCTAGTATTTCATGTATCATGTCTAAATAAAATCATTTGACACAAAGTTAAAATTTAAATGTAATTACTAGAATTGGATGAGGAAGGTAAAGTTATTCTTTATCTTGAGGTGATCCTTCAATAGCACACTAAGCAACTACATTGTAGAACAATTACAGAATACCTGATCAAATGGAAGAATATGCCATGTGAAGATTGCACTTGGGAGGATGAAGCATTTCTGAAGCAACATCTATAATTACCAAAAAATTGAGGACAACATTTTTTTTAAGGGGAAGGACTTGTTATTCACTTAATGATTGGTGTGTCTAGGGATATGTGTGGTTGACTTATGGCTTACGTACCTATTTTATTTACTTGTTACATTTCTCTATGTTCTTAGATAGGTTAGCCTATGGAATAACCTTGTCTAAGTAGACTATATATAGGATTTAGTGATTAGTCTTTAAGCATCATGTTAATTATTCTTCAATTAGTGCATTGTTGTGGAGGTTTCCCCCTCAAAGTGACTTTGCTATATTATCTAGTATTCTATTTTGTTGTCAATTAGTGATGTGTAATCTCTCATTCTATGCAATATAAAATCATTCTTTGAAAATATCTAAGTAATTTCATTACACCTATGATAGACTCTAAAACTTCATCTATAAATGGTATGGGAAATGGATCATTTATGTAGGCATCATTCAAAATATGGTAGTCCCCACATACTAAAATTTCTCTTATTTTCTTTAGCTAAACTACCATTAGGCTTACCCAGTCAAAATTTTCTAGTGGATAGATTATCTTTGAATCTTAAATTTTATCTAATTTTTCCTTTACCTTTAGCTTCATATTGGAATTAAGTTTATATGGCCACTTCTTGATCGAACATGCACACTCTTTTAATTCAATGTGCATCTCACTAAGAGATGGGTCGACTCTTCGAAGCTCTAATAATTTGGTGGAAGAGACATCTTGGTAATCCCTTAGAAATGTAGGGATTTCAAAATTTCAATCTCCATCTAATAGTCACCAATACTTTCTAGTTTTAAAACATCTTCTATTTTGATGTTAGTGACATGCTTCTTGAGAGGTTACAAATAAATATTTTATTTTCTTTCATCCATATATTCTTGGATCTTCCTTTGCCCTTCATGTTCTAGGATTTGGATGTTGCATAACTTATCTTCTTTATTCAGTGTTATATCAGTGTCCTTGAGTGGTTATATAGGCCTCTTAGGTCCAAATAAATCATTTAAATATAAATCAGCATCAGTATCATAATCTTTATTATCTTTTGTTCATCCTAGATTTGATGACAAGGCTATGTCAATGCTTTTTCTTCAGTCTTAGCAACTTTATATCTTTGAAGTGTCAAATTAAGATTAGAAGCTATGTTTTTCTATGTAATTGATTCTGTTGTGGTGATCAAATATTATAGCACCCATGGCATAGAGATTACTTGAGTATTTGTAGTGCATTATGAACCAAAGGATTTTCATCTTCAAAGATAAATGGCTGTATGAAATCACTCTACACTTGTGCCTAGTACTTGGTTTCTCTCTTTTGCTCCTAGTGTATATACCATGTTGTAGGTAGTGGAGAAAGTTTATAGTGGAAAATGTGAACTTAATACTTGGGTGCCACATGTTCCTCAGTCCAAAATTCAACACATTTATGTACATGAATCTTTGGGAATTCACTTTATTAAAAAAATGGTGAGTTAGTGCAGATGAATTGTGGTATTTAAAATATTTTAATCATGAGTTCACAAGCATCATCCCACTCAATTTGATTGTCTCGATGAGTTTCCCAAGTTTTAGTAACTCCCTTCAAGGCATAATTGAGCACACTAACCCACTGGTTGATAGTTAAAATATAGAATTACAAGCATAGAATAAAATCATTTATGTCCTATGTTGTGTAGTATACAAGTAGTTAACATTCATGTGCAAAGACCATTCTCATGGGTCAGATTTCATTATTTTCATGGGCTTAGTTAAGGAGATGAGTATCTGAATCACCATTGATAGATGAAGCTAATTCCTAGGGTAGAGTGCCTTCCCTTATTAGTTCTATGTAATCATCATCTTGATACAATAAATTAACTTTTAAGTGAGTGGGATATTTTGTAGGAATGGAGGTGTAGTCTTCAATAACAAACTAATTTATAATTGATTACATAGCTACTAGTTTTGATCTCCATTGTTATGACGTGTTCAATTACTAGGTGAGCAATGACTATATTTGAGGTTTTTTATATTGGTATAAGAAGTTACATTTTGATGTACTTAGAAGATTTGTATTATCCTCTATATTGAGCTTCATCCAATTAGTTTCTTTTGGAACATATAGATAGTCTAGTTCAATAGGAATTATGTATGGCTTATGCACTCTATTGAGAGGAATGACCACAACCTTTTCACCTTGATGTGCCTCAAGTTGGTTGTGTATTATATTGATAGTCATATAACCATCATATACCCATTTTTACCCTATAAACATAGGGTAGTGCATTTCTAAAGTTTTCATGTTTATGACCTTAAAGTCTCCTCATAGAGACAAGTCTACAAATTTGATCTCAACATCCACAAATCTACCAATAGGCTCAAATTTTTCATATTCGACCAAGCTTAGATTTATTGGGATATAGCTGAGAGTTGGTCATCTAATTACTTCCCATGTGGATCTAGGAATCATATTTACTATGTTGTATAAATCAAAAACAACAATTGGGATATTGTATCTAGTAACCTCAATATCAATATGCATGTCAACATCCCATGGTTTATTCATCTTGACATACCTATCCATTTTTTATATCTTTTATTGGACATGATATACACATTATAAAAGACTATGTAGTAGATTCATGATGTTTTTTGATATGTCTTCATTGTGTAGAGTACTCAAAAGTTTTAGTAGATCCATGAGTGTAGTGACAACTCTATCTTATCATATGATGCACATAGTTTGGCCATATATTTGTGCATCAATTTTTGTAGAATTTCCATTAGTAGTTTCTTATTGTTGAATTTTTTTTCAACAACTACATATCTTAATTCATAAGATTCTTTTCTTTAGATAGATTTGGATATTTGTCTTGTCTAAATTTTTTGATACCCTGATCTTGAGACATCTCAAGTGGAAGGAGTCCTTTTTTTGCATGTTTTTGTCATATCACAACTTTTAGATATGCATTTTCTTTAGGCTCCACACTTACCATGTTTACATTTTGGACACATTTGTCCTTCCTCTACTTCTCTAAAATAGGGAAATTTTATGTATCATGTTGATCAGAGATTCTACAATATGAATAAGATGATTGTCTCTATGGATTCATTGGGAAATTTCTATAGACATGATTGTACTCTCCACATAGGTAGCATTACATGGGAGGCTACTGATAGTTATTTCCTATACCACCTTGGTATCCTCCTCTATAGCCACCTCAACCTCCTCCTCTTTTAGATTGATATCGCCCTCAGTATCCTCCTTATGGATACATAGAATTATAATGCTAGTACTATTGATTATTATCTCCCACACTAATATGTTGTGCATAACTGGAGGAATCCAATTTGATTATTATGGCTACATTATAGGTGAACTCTAAGGTGTTTTCATACTGGTATTGAGGGGTTGGGGTGTCCAAATTGATGAAAAAGGGGTCCATTTAGCTAGACTATGAGGCTATTACTACAATGAACTCAGAATCCACTATGGACCTATTTAGGTAATATAATTCTTATCAAGCTCTAGGCCTAGGATTTTTTGCTTTATCAAGGAGATTTATTGTACTGTAATGACAAACATATTTTTGGAGATATCCTCTTTAAGTTCTTGCAAAGTTGTACAATTATTCTCATCATGGTTAGTTGATTTGTATAAATTACAATATAGATTCTAAGGATTTTTGATATATTACTGCAAAATATGGCATTGTGTCTTGGTATGCCCTAGTACTCATCAAAGTTCATATAATTCCATCTTTACTCTAGGATAATAATTTCAGTGGTGTCCTTATTTTTAGCACTCTATACACCATAGGTTCAATTTAGGCTTTTCTACTTCATGATATTGCTCCATTATTTTAATGAAAGCCTACAATTTGTTTTCAAATTTTGAGTTAGCAACATGAGCTTCACCATAATCTTGAATCTATTCTACATGTATTGCAATAACTCTGGCATTTACTTTTGTCTCATATTGAGTTTACGCAATGGTAAACCAAATCCTACCTCATAGTCCTTCAATGATCATGCTACTTTGTCTTTATCTATCAAAGTGAATTCTATTTATTCATTACATCAGATAATCTATGATCATAGTCATAAACTGACTCTCTAGACTTTTGCCTTATTTATTTTAGGTCTTATATTGTCTGGCTAGTGCATTTCCTAATTTTAAATTCTATGACAAGCCAATCCTACATGTGTTTTAGGCTTGCTTGTTGTAGATATATTTTATATATGAACTCTAGTGCTCTCCTAGATAGAGCTCCTAGTAATTCACATTTTTATAAATTTTCATCAATAACACCCTTAATTTGCCACTTCATATTGCAAGTTATAAGATACTATTTAGGGTTCATGGACCCATATAAATGGCCAAATTTAAGAATCCTTTTGATTAATTAATCATAGTGACTGGTATGGATAGATTCTTTTGCATAACTATTATTTGAGGTGACTACATCCTAAGTGATCTTGCCTATGTAATACTCTATGCACTAGAGGAATTTTCATATGCACTCTACTTATCTTCACTTCTTTCTTATTGTTGTTCAACTTCAACTAATACTATATACTTCAAATCCTTCCTAATTGATTTTATTTTAATCTTCATGCCCCAATGGTTCATGTGCTCTGAAAATGGTTTTTCCCAACTCTTTTCCTCCTACTTAGCTAGCTAAAAACTTCTATTAGGATATATAATATTGAGCTATGAGGATGCATAGACTTCTTGTGAATAATTATTTCTAGTGACTTTCTCTAATACACTTGAGCTTGTGATTAACCTATGACTAAGTTATATTTCACTTTTTAATTCTTATTCTTATATCAATACCCTTTCTTTTATCTACACACTACTTCTATATTTTATATGTTCTACTCCTAAACTACTCTCATCTTCCTTTTCACATGTCTCTTCTTTTACTCATTCTCCATCTTCTCATTCTATCTACTAGCATCTCACATCATTATCTTTCTTTGACCTTTGCTCATCATATTTTTCATCACTTATGCACTCTCATTCATCATCTACTTTACTAGTATTCTTACTTCTATTTTTATCTACTTAGGTATTAGTCTATTTAATCCATCTATTTTATTATCATAGTTCTCTTTTTAAATCTAGAGTTTTCTTCTAACTCTTCTTCCCTTTCATCTCCTTTATGGATTTAGACTCAATCTCTAGTCACTCATCTATAAATCATTCACCATCATATGCACACATCCCTATACACCTAACTGACTACTCCATACTAGTTAGAATAGGCACCATGGCCTTTTCCACTGCCAACAAGTTCAACATGAGATTTAGTCGCTATAAAAAAATTTCTCTAATTCTTAAATTAAAATGGTCCTATGTAGCTTTGAATGATATATATACTTGTAATATGAACTCATTAGTGTATCCATATATAGTGGTAGAAGCCTAGTAGTCTATCTCTCTTATCTAATTAGTTTCTAGTTTCAATAACTAGTCTATCTTTTCTTTGATCTAGGGAATGGTCTCTTCCTCACTAAGATTGAAGCAATAGTAATTTAGTTTTGTCAACCAATTATTTAGTAATTATGGTATTTGAAACCAAAAAAAATCATATATTTCACCATTTATATGTTCTTGAATTATTTCATTTATGGTGAGACTCATCCTTTTGGATTCTTCTTCTATGAAGTGCCATATTTTCTAGTCTAATCAGGTTTCAATATCTCATTGTCCCAGTAACCATCTTAGCATAGGTTCCTCTAGAAAGAATGCTTCCAAACTCACCACACCATTATTATTAGAGGTTCTTGTTTCAATATAATATTCTAAGGATTAGGATATCTATGTTTTATTAGTTTGTGTAGAATAGTGTAGATAATTCATATTTACTAGAAGCATGGTAGAAATGAGTGAGTGTGTGATTGAAAGAAACTAAGATTAAAAAAAGTGTTATTTAAGATTATAGAGAATTGATATTAATTTAAGATAGATCAAACCAAATAATTAAATATGATAACACATACAAGGAATAACATAAGAAATATGATAGGTAGCCATAACCATAAAGTCTATATTGATCTCAACAAAGGGGTCATCAACTTCTTCATACAAGCATACATATTTATAGTCACTAAAGTTACTAATTATTTATATTTTTCTTCATAAATTGGCACCAATATGAGGAAATTATTCATCTTATATTATTTCACAAGCCAAGAGGATAGTAAAAAATACATATAGCTGATAATTTCATAAATAACACATGAATATTCAAAGAATATCTTGCACAACTTTTCTTGTCCAATTTTCTTCTCCCAATAGTCTTGAAGTGTGAGAGGGACTAGTAGTGACTTGTCTTATAACTTATTTTCACCCACCTATGGTTATGCATAACAATCTACCTCTATGACAAATACTTATGTTAGAAGGACATAGAGTTGAAGTCAGTTTGAGTAGTCTTATTTCTTAAGTGTAGTGTAAGTGTGTTGTGTAGAGTTATCTTGTTGTATCACCTCATTATAATAGGTTTATTTTATGTCTCCTTATTCCATTTATACCTATAATAGTTATTATCTTAGTGTAGTATGAGTATTAAGTATAAATCAAGGGAGCTATCCCTTTCAAACCTAGAGATCTATCTCTTATAATAGCTTGTCTATGAAGGGAGATAGTTCCATGTTGTCCTAAAATTGAGAAGGTATACTTGACTTATCTAGGATGAAATTTTAGGATACAAAAATATGTATCATTAAAACTTAAGTGGTTCAAAGAGAGGGTACTTTAGGATGCAATATATTCTTTTTATGCTTGTTGATGGTGTGTTATTCAAAAAGAATGTTAATGACATGTTGATGATATGCATAGAGTGAAGTAAATTTGAAATATTACTCTAATAATTTGATGATGGACAAGGTGGAGGAAATTTTTTGATAAGGACAATAGCCTAAAAATTATGAGGGATAGATACTATTGGCCAAACATATTCAGATATTCTCATGCTTGGGTAAGGAAGTGCAAGAAGTGTGCATTATTTATATCAAAGGAGAAGCTTGATGCCCTACATCTTCAACCTGATCAAACCTTTATCTAATGGGGTTTTTAATTAATTTTCCTCATCAATACATATTCTATTTTGGGCCAAAAGTGAATTCTTATATCTACATATTACTGTATTTGATGGATATAAGTAGTGGCTTTGAAAGAAGCAAATGAATCTAGTGTCTTTGAATTCTATGAAGGTTTTATCACAAGGTTTAGTTTACCTTATACTATAATTTCATAGAATGTTATGGCATTTTTAGGGACTAAAATTAGTCAATGGGTTGTCTAAAATACTATGTAACTTAGAAAATTCTTCCAATTATTATCCATAAGGTAATGACCTTATTGAGTATAATAACAAAAAATTACTGAATATCATTAGGATATACATTAAATACAATCAAAGGACTTGGTATTTCAAGTTAAAATAAGTTCTATAGGCTGATTGGATCACCTTTAAGAGGTCCATTACCTATTCACACTACAAGCTAGTGTATGGGAGAGAAGCTAGATTGCCAATCTCATTTGAGCTCCCTTATTTGAAGATAATACATCAGTTGTAATTATTGGATAGTGATCCTATGGAGGTGATATATTTTGAACTTATGGATTTAGAGGAACTCATAAATCATTCCATGTTGGCTATGGAGATGCATCAAGCATAGGTAAAGAAAATATTTGATAGAAGAACATCTTTAAAGAGCTTCAAATAAGGTGAATTGGTTTTAAAATGTGATGAGGATAGAGAAAAATTAGGAAGACACACAAATTTTAACTCAATTTGGATTTTTCCTTACATGATCTCAAGCTAAAAGCCTCACAACGCCTTCCAACTAGACAAGATGGATGGTGAAGAGCTCCCAATCCCAACGAATGCGATTCATTTGAAGTATTTTTGATAAATATAGGTTATTATTTGTAAATATTAGTGTTTATATTTCAATTTTATCTAAGTGTTTTTATGCAAATGTTTGGTTAGTTATTTTAGTTTTGAATTTCCTCTAAGTGATATCTTACACCATTTTTAGCTGGTAGTTTTTCTAGTTTTCAATTAAATAAGTGATTATAAACAAGTGTTTTAGTTTATTGAGGGAATTTTAAGTTTAATATTTAGTGATATTTTAATAAATCTATATCCTAATGGACATGGCTACTGGTCTTGAGTGTTTAGCAGGCAAACGTCCTAGTAAAGTCACCAAAAATGTTGATAATTTTTCCACCATTCATCAAAATTACTTATTTGTAGGTTTTAAATAAGAATGTATTAATGTATTAAGGACTCAATCAGATATAAAAGAGCATAATACAACCATAATCATTCCATAACCATTCTCATTAACAACTCTTAGGTCAAAATTTTGGTAGAAGTTTCTTTTATTCGTCTAACTAGCTAGTTGTAAATTAGTGACGGTAATTTTCAAATGATTGATACATGAAGGAGAAGAAGAGTTGGTTAAAATGGTATTAAATAGATATTTTTTCCCATATTCCATCAATATTTCATATATATATTTTTAGGTTACAAGTGATTAACTTTATGAATAATCGTTGAGAAGAAAAGGTGCTCTAAAACCCTTCTTAAACCCCAATGGCTCAATTTTAGGCAATATGCTTAAATTTTTGAGTTATTTGTTGAAAAAAAAGTTGTGTTAGATATTATTTGGCACAAAAAAAATTAATAAATTTTTATAACTAAAATTTTTGATGCAAATAATGGATCAAGGCAAAGGTACAAGTATTAGGGTTTCAAGCAAGCAAGAGAGATAATCAAAAAAGGGTTTTTTTGAGAGGTTTAAGAGATTGGTTGAATGCATCCAATGGTTTTAATGATGATATGGGTTATTATAAGAAATAATTCAAAAATAATGAGGTATTTAGGTCTAATAAAACTCAATAAAATGGCAAAACGTAGACCTATAGGCATTCAAAAATGAAATTATGCTAGGAAATACCAAAAAGTACATATTTTGAGTTTTAATAAATGAAATATATTAAAATTTGATATTTAATTATTATTTTTTAATTTAAGTTTTAATTTTTTTTAAATTTATATATGTACTTTAGGAAAGATAAAATTCCAAAACATAGGTTTGTTCATAAAGGAAATCAGGGTTTTCTCACTAATATGCTCATAGTGTTTCAGTTCATTCAAATGAAAAAATATATATTTTAGAGTGTGTATACTTAATATAAAGGTATTAATAAATTATAATTAAATTAATAAAAATTTAAAATAGGATCATACTAAATAAAAACATATCTGGGTCACTTTACAGGCAACAAATAGACACCATTCTGTGAATTTTTGTTTGAGAGTTTGGTGAAGAGTTTTGAATATTTTAAAAAATTTAAAGGTATAACACATTGATAAATATAAAATGAGAATATTATTAATTTTTTGGAATTATTTTAATTAATTTTATATCCCCTAATCTAAATTATGGTTTCTTGAGTCCTGAAGAGCACACGAGAGCACAAAATGACATTTTTAGACGTTGTAAGTGGAATTTGGAGCTAAAACTTTATTTAAAGGTATGATCCACCATGTTGATTATGTTAAAATACTATTTACACTAATTTTATATTTAAATAATATAAATTCATCATGTTTTAGGATCTCATGGTGCATTTAAGAAGCTTGTCAAACCATAGAAGATGTATAGTTCTAAGAAGAACTAGTATGGAGAGTTATTATTGTCATCATAAAGTGCACTCTTACAAGAGATATTTTATGAAGAATTATATAACATAATTTTTTTTATTATATCTCTCTATTGTTCCCCCCATTTGGGATAGTTTTATACGAGGTCAAGTCAAACAGAGCAAGCCTTTAATTAGCACTAGAAATGTGGAGTTTGAAACATGTAAGAGTGGATAAGTTGAGTTAAAGTATTGGTTAATATTTGAGGCCCTATTTTCATGAAAGAGACTCCTTAGATAGTCAACATGAAATATGTCTCCTACTATGCCCCCTTAGGCTAATTTTATAAAATTTAAGAAGCTCAAGTCAAACTCCAAGATGAAATAAAGGTAACTAAAGTCAAACTTCAAGATGCACGCAAGATCAAAATGAGTCAAGTGAAAGATAAAAAATAGTTAATTGAAGTGAATATCAAGATATCTTCAAGTTGTGAATACCATTCAAGGATGCACAAGACCTTTGACTTTTCAACAACATTCAAACATACAAGAATAGCCTCTTTCTCCTAATATGTCATATTCCAAGAAATAACGTTTAAAATCCAAAAATGTTACACTAGAATTTGCGAAGTGGTGTTTGAATTGAAGGTTGACTTGGAATTGGTTAATTTAAGAGTGAATTGGAGTTAGCATGATGACTGATCTTTATTTTCTTGTCTCATCTCTCCTTGCTTCTCTTTTCTCTATGTATTTTAATTTTGAGAATTTTATGATTATATTATGCTTTTGGATTACATAAACTCTACCAAAATTTGTACTACATCACCTTTTAAGAAATAAAGAGCTGAAATTTCCTCCATTTTAAAGCTTTCTTGAAGTGTGTACTTAATATTCATTGATGTAACTTAGTGAACGATTAATTTTCCTATGTTTAAGTCTGAATTATTAACCTTTATGAAGAAAATGAGAATTATTGTAGGTCATATATAGCTTTTAAGTCTAATTTCTACCTAATCTAGAAGTGAATTCAACCATTGTTTAATCATTATAAGCTAGTGTGTTTGTCAAGACCTTTGTGTGAAATACTGATGAAATAGCCATTGTATGAGAATGAATTGAATGTGTGTAGGTTATTTAGCTTCAAAATCATGTCAAATATAGGAATAATTGACCTTAATATTGGTGAATCACCCCAATTTTTAGTTTTAACATTGTTCCTTCTATCCTTTTCATAGTCAATAAATCACATAATTAGAGATTTTAGAGAGAAATAGGTGAATGTACCAAAGGGAACCAAAACTTCATCTAGAGATTCTCTCCAACATAAGGGCCCATACCTTGGAGAATTTCCATTATGTTAAGAAGAGTGAGAATAAAGCACACATTCTTATCAGGGTGCACTTCTGAGTATAAGAGTTCAAAATATCATTAATAAACTATAAATTAGAAAATTTTAATTTCATTTTCAAAAAAATGAATAAATTTCATTATAATTTCTTAACATATCATCAAGAATTGATAAATATTATATAAAAATTCAATAATGTATTGTAATGATTAGAAATAGAGAGATGTTAAGATAAATCAAAAAATCATCAGTGAATAAAGTGGAATTAAATTTCACTTTCAAAAACATCTTTAGAAATATAAACATTAGATATTTTAGTTAAATTTATTAAAATATCATCAAGAATTAAAAAAAATTAAATTACTTTTTCATAAATAACATCAAGAATATAGTATAAATTACTTCCATTTCAAAATAATCATAAGAATATATGTTAATTCAAACACAAGAAGAGAAATATGAATATTTTCCTTAAAGAAATTGTAACAAAAAATATAAATGTCGACACATTAATATATGGTCTTTGTCACTTTGGAAAAATCAACTTTGACATAATTTAACACACTTATATTGCATATATATTTAAATATTAAGCACACTTTTCCCCTATCTATTTATCTAACAATTATCTTATCCAACTCTATTTTTAAAAACATATTTATTTATGATCAATTTAGTTTATATAGGAATCCTTGAGAATCACATATAGGTAGTCTTCATATTTCAAATCCTTATTTTCCTCTTCTAGGATAGTACTAGTAAATTTGGACAATAACATTTATTGTAAGTGTATCCCTCTACTAATAGTGTCCAAGGGCCCTCAAAATCTATTTTTAAAAATTTTAAGGTCTCCATTTGGTTGGCATATATGTGTTTCATGGGTTATCATAATAAGAAATACATGAAGAGTCAACTATATATACATATCACCCATAAGGTCTTGTCTCACTTGGGCACCATTAGAAATAACCTATCACTCTCTTGGAAAATTATCAAAAGGCATACACACATATCAATTATTTAAAGAGAAGCCATAAATTACTTTATATAGATAAATCAGAATACATAAGGTCAAAGTTGCATGGTGCCAATTATTTCAAATCAAAAAATAACATTACATTATAGATTGTTTAATATGTTACACACATGCACCTAAGCAGGAGAGCTAAATTTAGTTTGAGCCTAGTTTAGA
Source organism: Torreya grandis (assembly GCA_037957365.1). Taxonomy (NCBI): domain Eukaryota; kingdom Viridiplantae; phylum Streptophyta; class Pinopsida; order Cupressales; family Taxaceae; genus Torreya; species Torreya grandis. The sequence continues at coordinate 852,341 of JARHVA010006640.1, forward strand.
TTATTTGAATGTATGAAATTTTTATCCATTTAGAGGGGATGTTTTTTGGTTTAGTAGAACCCAATATAATTACCCCCTTTTAATATATTTTTGTGGTTGAAGTAAAATTATTGGTTGGACAAGAGAGATATAATACAGGCATTTTAGCTGAAGATTAGAAAGGTGCACACACATAGAATCACATTTTAGGTGAAATAATAGTGCTCCCATAAATGTTATACCCCCACTATGTATGTAAACACTACAAATAGACCCTGACAGTCCAACTGCCATAGGTGTATGAGTTTTTAGGCATCATCCAAGTGGGTTTTCAATCACTTCTTTTTGTTTGAACCATTAAAAAATATATAGATAATTTAAATATATAATGATAAATTTTGTGAACAAAAAAATCCATCAATAAATAATGATAGCATCCCTCTATTTCTTTTTCCTATCTAAATTAAGTAATTTTAATATCTATAAATCTATTTCAATTCAGATTAGTGATTTATTTCTATATTTTCCAAAATATGATTTAGTAATTAATTTCCTTTATTTTCTCTCTTAAGTGTAAAATAAGTAATTTTTTTGGTGAACCCAATCATTTATTGAATGATAAAAACCTAGGTTTTCTTCTAAATTAGGGTTTCTAAATTTTATTATAATTTTATATTATTATGGCTTAGGTTTTATTCTTTTGTCTTTTTTCTTTTTGGGTTTTAAATTTTGGGTTGTAAACATTTACCAACCCTAATACGGATAAAATAAAAGATACCTATATTATTATTATTATTATTATTATTATTATTATTATTATTATTATTATTATTATTATTATTATTATATAATATGAGAGAGAGAGAGAGAGAGGTAATTATAATTTTCTTGCCTATTTTGATGATATACATAGGATGGGATTGAATAATATCTTGAGATGAATCCACATATGATTGAAGCACTATTGCATGTAACTAGAGATGAAAACAACATGCTAACTAAGGAAATGAATATTGAGTAATAACATTACTAAATTTTGAATCATACTAATCCACTTTTTATAGGCTTATATCATAAATTAAGTGTTCAGAATATTATTTCTACTACTTGTATTCATATGTCCACACATACGGTCACACGACTAATACTTACTCTACCTAATTTGGGGGCACCATAGTTTACCCATAGTATATCCATGGGTAATCTTATGTATCATAATATTTATTATGTCTCTCTTTTGAATAAAACACATGTGGCACAACCTATTCCTAATATATCTACTATGGCTAACAACCAAATCAATTAAGAAATTGTGAAACAAAGTTTTAACCTTCAAGCTGAGATTTATCAAATAGAATGAGGTTATAATAGTTAAGGTCATACAATAAACTCAATAATTATTATATAAAAATTTAGCCTTGAATAATTTCAACTATACCTTACCTATAAGATTCATTGCATGTAAGATTATGCCATTTTATGGTAAGGGTGATCTTGAACAGCATCTCAGAGCCTTCCATGCAACATGTTTAGATTATGTATCTAATGATAAGTTACTAAAAAATATTTTTCCTAGGAGCCTTAAGTACCATAACTTGTAATGGTTTTATGACCTTCCTCTTCAATCAATATATGCTTGAAATCCTTTGGCTGAAAATTTATAAGATAATTTCTCCAATAACATTAATGTGATTGTCTCCTATGCTCAAAATTCATAACTCAAATAAGGAACTAATGAGCCTATTTGTGATTATATGATTTATTATAAGAATATTATTTTAAAAATGAAAAATCATATGAATGATAATTAACTATAAGATATTTAAAAAAAAATCATACTTCCAACCATTCATGAGTTTTCTGTGTTTAAATATTTTTAATATTTTGATGATATGTTCCATATAGTCAAATAATGTGAGGTCAAGATTATTTCCATGAAAAAACTAAAGTATTGGAATAATATTCCAATATATTGTAATTCTAAATTTGAAATCAAAACATATTTCAAAGATAAGGGTAATGATATAAGAATGAGACTTAAATAATAGTTAATGTGATTTAAGATGGTATTAACAAGAATGCCTTGTATGCTTCTCCATGGAGGCCATAAACATGATTATTATAACATCCTTATAAGGTGGTGTAAAAAAGAATAAGATTACAACCTTATATCTAAGCTCAAATAACACACTAAATATATTTATGAATATGAATTAACAACTCATCCTTAGAATAACACCCCCATGTCACCAAGCACTAATTTGTATGGGTGATGTAAAAATCATTGTTAAATATTATTGGAAAATAAAAATTAGGGTAACAATTGAAATTTAAAATCATCCTATAAATATAATTAGAGATAATGGGAATAGTATTATTAGATATTGGCAACCTATAATGAATATTTTTAAGAAGGTAATATAATATACAAATTAACTATAATTGAATTTATCTTAATGAGACATTATACATTATAAGTTAATTTATGATTATTTTAAATTTTATATAAACAATTTTATTACTTTTTTTGTTTAAGGAGATCCAACCTTTATCCTTGATTATGAATATTTTACATATATTTTTTATTAATTATGGATTCTCTAAGGCTATAATTCCTTGATAATTTTTTCATTTTCACCTTCTCCCTTACAATGTGTTCACATATTGGAATAGAAACATTGGATTTAGTTTTTATTGACAAGATGGATCCATAAATATATTTTATAAACCTCATACTTCTTCATCCAACTATGGAGATAGATATGAAAAGGCCAAAACTTGATATTTTTTTATATTATTGAATATTTTTATTATCATAGATTCATATGACACTAAAATAATATATGTTTTGATTTAAAACATAAGATCTAAGATCTAATTTATAATAATTATATTGAGATTAACCTACTTAATATTCGGTCTCATAACTTAATTCAAAGCTTAAGATATTTTATAATTGATTTCTAAAGCACAAATCATAATAACCAAATCCAATCCTAAGGTGTATATGACTTACAATAAGTACCCTTCTCCAAATTACTATGTTCCTACAACTTAAGAGGTTCATCTTGTAGATGTTATTGGTACACTTAAAAATATAAAATTATAGTGACCTATGAGTAGATTTAATGACCATGAAATTATGTATTAATATTATCCCAATGTGCCTTTATTCATATTTAATTTTGTCTACTCACACCCAAAACAAAGTGATATGGTGGATAACTAGTTAAGTTAATCATATACACCATGACAAATACTTATTAGTCTTGGTTACACATAAATATTTGATTGACAAGATCGACACATTAAAAGGATTTGATTGACAATGATAAAACCCTTTTATAGGCATTGTGTTACCATTTGTGTTAGGACCTTAAACTATTTATACTTTTTTATTAGTTTTTAAAAACACTAATATATTTTAAATGATATTATATGAACATATATATGTTATTAGGATATCCATGGATACATAATATATGTGGAATCCCATATTAGTTACATTTATGCTTGAATTATATCCATAATGATAAAGTGGTTACAATTTTATTTGTTTTATATGAGTACCCTATCAAACCCCAAAAAAAATACTAACACAATTCTATAATACCATATTGTGTAACCTACATAGGATCCACCTCAACAAATAATGTAGATTCCATTATAATGACAAGTGATTTATTTTAATAGATGGGCAATTATCCAATGGCCTTTACATAAGTGGCCTATTCAATTTTAGTATACATTATCTCGGTCATCATGTCCTATGGTAATATTACACCAATGTTTTAATGTTTGGAGCATTTTCCAAAAATAACATCAATGCATTATCCTAACATATAATGGAGTCCCCAGTTTATTTTTAAATACTAGAGATACATATTCCATACATGATTATATAAATCATATTGAAAATTGTAAATATTTTCCAACTTGTGAATAATTTTCAAATTATTTTAGTGATATACATGCCAAACCTCATAAATTTACATTCGGACCATTTTATAGAGATCCTCCACTTGGGCATCCCATTGATGGGGTCCTAGGTTAGTTTTGACACAATTTATTGTACATAGTTTCTCATTGTTTTATTACTTGATCACCTAATCTTGAGTTGACTTATTCAGTTCTCTATTCTTATATGCAAACATGTACACATGCTTTCACATTAACCATTATTATAGCCCTTGGATTTAATTTTATTATTATGTTTCACTAGTCCTTGAATTTTGATTGCTTATCCCTATCTAGAAATTAATGCTAGTTATCGTATAATGACATATGAATATAAGTCCATTAAAATAAAATAGTTTTAATTTTCAATTTTTTAGGCATGTTATACCTCGATTTGAGATATTAATTTCCCATTTCTTGATATTTATACTTATGTTTTTTTTTCATGGAATACATTGAGTTTACATGAACACATATATTCTATGGAAAATGTTTTATGTTATTTGTTTTTAGTGTATCTAAAAAATATAAAACCTTTAACTATTTAGATTTTTAATATGTGACAACAAAACATGAATATAAATGATACAAAGGAGAAATAATGGACCATTGCAATTTAATATTTTTTTAAATTACTAAGAAGATTAAAATACTTAGCTTATTATTATTATTATTATTATTATTATATTCTAATCATATCCTATGTAAATGGATTAGAAGTTTTGAAAATAAATTTGTGGTTGCTCAGATAAGGAGATTGATTGTCATAACCCTTCTAGACAATTCTAAAAATGATGTATGCTTAAGGTAAATGGATGAATCTAGATATGAAAAGATATCCTCTATATTTTTATTGATTTATTTTGACATACAACATTGTGCTTGAATGTTAAGATTATTCATGTGTAATATCAGATCTCTAATCTTGTGTGTAGATGTATTATCTTATATATTTCACCTTGAAACCCTAGTTCTAATTTTAGCACTAGGTCAACCTAAAAAATTTATGAAAGAGTGATGGGTTAATCTAAACTTTTCAATTACCTAATGAATGGATTAATGTTAATTTCATATACAATACTACGTAGGGGGAATTAAAACTTCACATAGTTCTTCCCTTTAAGTGAATGTTTGCAATTGCGATCCACTAGTATGAATGCATCATATGATTTATCTTCTAATACTTGACATGGAAAACATGATTTGGATTAGGTTTTTTAAATTTAGCTATGGATAATTCTTTATTATTTATTCTTGATTTGGGAACTTTAGGGATATTCCTCTTAATTATAAGGTGATAATATATATATATATATATGCATGATAAATGATATTTAAGATATGTTAATATAATTTATGTATATATAGATGACTCTTTGGGTAAAGTATCATGCCACTAACATGTGAAACATATAGGCTATCCTAAAAAAATAAGTTGAATTTATAAAATTATTGTTAGAAGGTACATGGACACCTCTGGAAAAAGATGACATATTTCATAAATTGAGGCATCCATCTCTGATAGAGGTGTCCACATAATGAAAAAATGATTTGATGATCATAAAATAATTTGATAATGATATTAAGAAGACTAGGCATAAATTATAGAATTCTTGTAAGTGAATGTTGGCCAAATTTGGCCAATATTCAAAAAAATTCCTAGATCTAGGGTGAGAAGATGAGAAAATTCCTAGTTGAGAAAGTGATTTTATTATAGAAGGAGCATATAGACTTCATGATCCTATCACTTTTCACTTGCAAGCTTTTGAAACACTTTAAGTAAGTTTCAAGTGTGAATATGGTGATTTTGAATAAAAGGGATAGGAGTAGGTATAAATAACTACAAGTGAAGTCCATCTCATATAGTTTTTTAAGGAAATAAAGATGGTTTTGGAGCTTATAGGTGCCTTGGTAAAGTTACAATGCCTTTTATTATCCTTTTAAAGAAAGAAAGATGACTAGCACAAGCCTAGAAAAATTAGACTATCTTAGTACATCATGCAGGAATGAAGAAGTCAGTTTGGTTGTGTATTTCATAAGTGTACTTGGGAACTTAAACAAGGTCAAATAATTTCATGAAAATGATGTATTTTTTGCTAAGGTTATCCCTTTCAAGTTTTTTGTCTTGATGTGCTTTCTATCTCAAGATATATGCCTTCAAAGATGACCTAGAAGTATGGGATGTGCTTGGGTAAATAAATTTAAAGTGACAGGAAGTATCCATTTGTATTAAAAAAATATTCAAAAATATCCTAAGGTTGAATTAAGGCTACCAACTGTTAAATCCTTGCTTGAGTAGATTAAAGATCAACAACACATGGGCAAGTTTAATGGTAATAAGTCAATGCAAATCTATGGCATGCATTTAAACCTATAATTAAATATAAATGATTAGCATGAGGTCAAAAGGTTAGAGGATAATGAGAATGAAAAAAATGGTGACAAGTGTCTCTATCATGGTTAACTCTTGACTAAATCAATAGACTATATTTTATCTTACAAATCAAAGATCTATGGTGCACATTCAACTATGCAGAAGTAGATCGATAAAGTGGATCAAGTCAAGAAGTTAATGAGACCAAATTGCATGCAAGGTTATCACATGGTGTAAACACATTAACTATATGGAGACTGATAGTAGGGTCCATAGAAGGCATATAGGGATACCAAGTGGCACAATCTAGAAAGTTGATCACAAATCAATGGCAATGTTTAAGGTCAAAACTAAGAGACACCTAAGGAAATAGATGGAGTAAATTTGATCAAGTTTTAGGGGGTACAAGATGAAAACACATGTCCAAGTCACCACTGTTAGATTTTAAATTGAAATAAATGGTATGGAAAAAAGATACCACATAGGCAAACACATCATATCAAAAGATCTAACTCCCTGAGCTTATGTATATGGATATGAGATCAAAATACAATCTAGGTTATCAAATCAAACAATATAGATTCATATGCCATCATTAAAGCTCAATTCTATGCAAAGGTCTACTTAGTCAGGTCATGAAGTCTATCTTGGGTTTTGAATTTATGTATCAATCATGACCAAGAGACTAAGTAGCCTATGGATATTCATTGAAATTATGGCTATATGAAAACCAATAAGGTGATTATTTTTCATCTACAGTATGCTTTTGATCAAGATTTGGAGTAAGGGTGCAGTTATGATTGTGAAAGGAGTGTCATAAGGGAAATTATATAATTTAAATGACACATAAAAATGAAGAATCGTGCTATAATCTCATTAATAAGATGGATAGTTTGGAGGTTGAGAAAGGCAAGTGGAGAAATCAATGAAATTTCAAAAGTCTTTAGAGACTGTTCCCTTTTAATAGATCATGACTCAGCATCCTCAACAAGTTATTGTCTTCTAGTGTGTTTCTAAACTAATGAGAAGGCTTATAGGATATTTGGAGCTAATGAAGGTTGATTTTTTGACTAGGAATTAGTTCTAATTTATCAAATGGTGGTTAGATCTCATTTATTGATTTCTATTTTTGCTCACTTCTCTCTCTCTCTCCTCCATTTCTACTATATCTCCTATTTTCCCCTCTTTTGAAAAGGGATCTCTGAATTTTCATATTTTTGAGAGGAGGAGACTCTCATTTGATAAATATAATCCCTATCAAAATTTGTATGAAATAACTCTTGAAGCAATAAGATCATTTTTCACCTATATATTACCTTTGAATTGTGTTTAGTAAAGCTTGTGTATGATGGCATTATGAAAGAGTGTCTTCCATGTCCATTGTCCTTATTTATTACCTATTTTTACATTTTCTCAAGATATTTTTAGGTCTAAACTTGTGTACTTTATTCCATTAATGGATGCTTGGTATAAATCTTAGAATTCCTCTTTGCTTCATTCATTGCTTCATGAGCCTTGTTTCTAAAACACTTATGCAAATTAGCTAGTTTGTGAGATTGTGTGAGCAAGGATTATCTTATGTTGCATTAGTGTTTATTTCATGATTATGTGAGTTATCATTTAAATTTGGTTCATCAACTTTTTATCTCTCTTAGTAACCCTATACCCCCTCTCTATCCATTTTCCAAGTAGTAACATTAGTCTAGGTGATCCACCAAGCATAAGCCAACCTTTTTCAGAGGTTCAACGCTAGTACGAGTACCCACAACTTGGGTTTGTTCCCATTTTGTGGCTTAGTTGGAGAGAACCTAAAGAATCCTCTCCAATGGTGAAAATTAAGTCCATAATATTTTATGATACATTTGGTGGGACAATGTTATTCATGAGTGGAGAGTTTTGGTGTTCTCTTTACCCAATCAACCTTTGGAAGCATGTATGTAAACATCAATGATGACTCTAAGTATTTATCAATTGGTATAAGCAACCCCAAGTACCCAATCATCATTATCTGGTATGTATAATCAACCATATTTTGATCAGTATGCTTATTATCTACCTCAACATCCTTCATATTAAATTAGTAATTTTTATGACTTCACCCCAAGTGGCTCTCAAGATTTACCATGGTAGCCTTCTCAAGATCAATATGTCCCTAGTTACTCCTCAAAATGAACCATTCAAAGTTTGAATCAAATGATCTTAGGATATGAAAGGTACATGATAAACCTTAATGCACAAAGGGGATATGGTCAAGATATCCCTAACCACATCATTCATGATGTGAGAGATGTATTATAGTTAATGAAATAAGAATGATCACCTATTGCGAGAGTTAATTGGAAAATCTTCTTGAGTGAGATGATGGATTTAAGTGGTCTCATTCAAAACATTGAAGATAAGCTAAGAATCCATGAAGAATATTAGGTCCAATTCCATCAACCTTATATATATTCATATACACCACCTCAACACTCATATATGCCACCCATTCTTCCCTAAAAGACCATTCCAAGTGAAATTTAGAGTGTTCTAGGTCTTTCATTGTTCTTCAAGCCTTCTTTTCTTAGAATTCAATCCAAGAGAGATTTTAAAGAAAGGAGGAGACTATTTTTGAGATCCAAGATTCCACTAATCTTCTTCAACAATCCTCTTGTATCTCATACCAACCCTCTTATGTTGCTTATCTTCATGAAGCCACTAAACACCTTAAAGAGAAACTATTCTAAGATGATATAGATAGGAAAATCAAAGAGTTAGAGATAAATATGAGGAAGGAAGAAGATAATCAAAATCAAAAGGAGGTGGATATACCCTACCCATTTCCATCATGGAAATCAATTCAAAAAGGCATAAAGAAGAAAGAAGGGGTGCTAGTTGAGGTAGTCCAAGAAGCAGTCTTGGAGGAGGAGGAGTTAGTTGTGACAAAAGTGAATCGAGAAAGCTTAGCTCAGCTCAATGATATTACTCTACATGATTTCTAAGACTCTTCTTCATTTCCCAAAGAACCACCTAAAATAGATTTCAAGGTCCCTAGTTAGAAGGACACTCTCTTAAGATACAATCAAGGTGAAATTTTTAATCTTCTCACCATTTACCCCTTAGAGAAATAACCTATTTTATAAAGGATAGAGAAGGATCTTGCATTCATAGGTGATCCATAGGATGACAATGCAAGTGTCTATGATGAATAAATCATGATAGGTAAACCACTTCATTCAAATGAGGAAAATTGAGGTTTGGACCAACCTTCTTGGCATAGATTTGACACTAATGAATTAGAGAGTGAAGGGGAAAATACTCAAGCTGATCAAGGTTATAAATGAATAAAAAATAAAAATAGAGGAACATTTCTTAAAACATTTTGGTGAGGTTCAAGAGCATGATGCAATTCACTTAAAACCAAATGTCCTCACTGATGAACCAGTTAACTATGAAGACTTATTTGAAGTATTGTAAGCAAGCTATATATTTTTATTAGTTAATTATGAGTTGAATAAGGTAATTGGAGGTAGTCATGGTGACTCAATCATCAAGCTAGAAGTGGTGGATAAACAAGTGGAAACTTCTCAAGAGGCTACTGAGAGCTAAATATGCCACTTCAATCAACCATGGGTGAATAATATTATAGGTGCTCCTATAGTCTAACCTAAATCAATATTTGAATAAATGGACTAGTACATTTACATTGGAGACATGTTTGTCCCATTTCATCCATTAGAGATCATGTCAAAGATATTAGTAATCAAGTAACCTAGTTTACTAGTTTTGGTGCCTCAAAAACAAGACATTTTTCATTCTGGTCCATTACAAGAAAATCATGCTAAATGTTTCCAATTTGATCTAGGAGTAAGGTAATTTTAAGTTATAACCTTATATATATATATATATCTATATATATATATGTATATATATATATATATATATATGAGTATTTTTTCATGTTTTCCTCTAAGTGTCTTGTTTACATATTTTTAGTTGTGTAATTCCCTTTCCCTAAGTGCTTTGGGCATAATGTTGTTTTGTTTATTTTCATAATTGTTACTTTAGGAGGAGGTTTTAAAAAATGGGAAGCCAAAATATGTAAACAAGACACTTAGAGGAAAACATGAAAAAATACTCTAATATATATATATATATATATATATATATATATTAGAGTATTTTTTCATGTTTTCCTCTAAGTGTCTTGTTTACATATTTTTAGTTGTGTGATTCTCTTTCTCTAAGTGCTTTGGGCATAATGTTGTTTTGTTTCTTTTCATAATTGTTACTTCAGGAGGAGGTTTAAAAAAATGGGAAGCCTTGTATCATATTAATAATTAGTTGGTAAGGTAATAATTTTTACCCTATATGCCTAATGGATCAAACAAGGCAACTAATCTAGTTCTCAAGCATAGTAGGCAAGCTTCCCAGTCAAGTCGCCATAAATTCTAGCCAAATTTGGTCAACATTCAAAACTTTGGCTAGATATAGGGTGAGGATTTGAGTAGAGTCTTGGTTGAGAATGTGATATAATGGTAGAAGTAGACAAACTTAATGATGCTATCACTTATCACTTTCAAGATTTTGAAACACTTTAAGTAAGCTTAAAGTGTGAATCTAGTGAATTTGAAGAAAAGGGCTAGGAGTAGGTCTAAAGAACTATGAGTGAAGGTTTTACCCTATAAGTTATTAAGGTAATCAAGATGGTTTTGAAGCTTAGAGGATCCTTCATAAATTTATAATGCCTTCTAGTATCCTTTTTAAGAAAGAAATATGACTAACACAAGCCTAGAAAAATCAGACTATCTTAGTACGTCATGTAGGAATGAAAAGGTTAGTTGGGTTGTGCATTTCATAAGTGTAATTGGGAAGTAAACAAAAGTTAAAAAATTTACCTGAAAATGATTTATTTTTTTCTAAGTCCATCCCCTACAATTGTTGTCTTGATGTGTTTTTTATCTTAAGATATAAGCCTTTAAAGATGATTTAGTAGTGTGGGATGTGCCCAAGGACATCAATTTAAATCCACAAGAAGTATCCATTTGGATTCAAATAATATTCAAAAGGATCTTGATGTTGATTATAGGGCTAGAAAGTGTCAAATACTTGCTTTATCATATCAAATATTAATGGAAAATGGGTGAGCATGAGGTCAATAAGTCAATGAAAATCTACAATGTGCATTCAAACCTGTAGTTAAAGATGAATGGTGAGCATAAGGTTGAAAGATAAAAAATATCCTAAGAATTAACATAATAGTTCCAAGTGTATTTATCATGGTGAACTCCCAAGTAAACTAATGTACCACATTTGATATTTTAGATCAAATATCTATGGTGTATATTCAACTATGCAGAAGCAAATTGATGGAGTGGATCAACTCAAGAAGTCAATGAGCTTAGATTTCATGCAAGGCTACTATATAGTGTAAGAACATTAACCATATTTAAATTTATAGTAGGGTCCATAGAAGTCATGCAAATATTCCAAGTGGCACAATCTAAAAAGTAGATCATAGATCAATGACAATGTTAAATGTCAAAGCCAGGAGACACCTAAGGAAATTAATAGAGCAAATTTAATTAGGTTCTATGGGGGGTATAGGATGAATAAACATGTTTAAGTTACCATAATAAAGTTTTTAATTAAAATAAATGTCATGGAAAGGAGATTACACATAGGTGGACATGTTAGATTGAAATACTCTCCACCCAAGATTGCATATATGGATACAAGATCAAAATATGATTTGGGTTATCAAAGAAAACACTACAGACTTGTATGGCACCATTAAAGCTTAGTTATATGAAAAGGTTAGGTCATGAATTATGTCTTGGGTTTTGAATTTATGTCTTGATCATGATCTAGAGACTAAGTATCCTATGATTCTTCATTGAAACTATGGATATATAAAAGCTAATAAGGTGATTGGTTTTCATCTACAATAGACCTTTGATCAAGATTTGGAGTAAGGGTAGAGTTATGATTGTTAAAGGAGTGTTAGAAGGGACACTTGATAACGTAAAGGACACACCAAGATGAATCACAATGTTATAAGTTCATTAAGAAGATGAAGAGTTTAGAGGTTGAGAATGCAAGTGGAGCATTCAATGAAATTTGAAATGTATTAAGAGATTTTTCCATTTTAATGGATCATGACTCGGTATCCTCAACAAGTTCTTGTCCTCTAGTGTGTTTCTAAAC